>JANRGW010038501.1:0-23199 GCA_024733675.1 Psilopsiagon aymara | reverse complement strand
GGGGGGGGGGGGGGGGGGGGGGGGGGGGGAATTTTGTTCTCTCCTTGTATCCTCGCCACTGCCTCTCATTTACTGAGCTGCTTCAAGAACGAAAAGGAAGCAGATGTTTGCTCCGGTCTTCCCACCAGAGCAAAGAGGAGCTCCAGCTGCAGTCCAGACACAATTCCTAAGGGATGGCTGTGGAAAACACTATGGGACTGCACAGCTTCAGGCTTCCCTGGCATTACGGCAACATCACTACATCTTCCAAGGGTCCACTGGTTTACATGTGAATCGGGAACAGGGAATTCAGCCTCACCTTGATGTTCTATAAAATGAGGAATGTCTCATCTGTCAGCCACTAAACCAAGGTACTAGCAGAAATCTTCTGTTTGATTAAAGCCCATCCAGCAGCATGTTCAGCTGCTGTTCCCTGCACTGTTAAATCCTGCAGCCTGAGTGTGTACACGTTACATCTGAATCTCATTACATCTCTGCTGGCTTGAAGAGGCCTTCAATGCTGGGCTGCTATTTCCCACCATGATAATTACAGCTTATGACTGTGATACCTTAATCTTTTTCCTGCATAAAACAAATACACTGATGTGGAGTCGTGCACATGGGGCACGTGAAACCTGCTCCACTGCTAACTGGAGCAAGTCACTTGGACAAATCAATGGCTTGTTGAAAACACCAGCCTTTAGTCCCCGTGCCTCCAACTGCGAAGAGGAGATAAGTGTTTCACCCTCTTGAAAGGGTGTTGTGAGGATTATGTACTTACTATCTCAGCAGCGTGGTGAAGTGTTGAGTAATATCAATAGCCTGATGCTGAACGTTCCGACGCAGGGAGCCTAAAAAAGTGCTCTGACAGCAAGAGGGGCCCATGGGACACTGTGACCCTTGGGACTGGACAGGGACTGGGGAGGGGACAGGCTGCAATCCCCAGCTTGATGCTCCCACAGCATCACGCTCGCAGCAACATCATGGGGTGAGATTCATCCCCCAGACTGCCTCTGGGAGAGCACAATGGCATGACCTGTAAATGTGATGAGCCCTGGGGTTTAGACCAAGGGGTATTCACAACAGCACAGGGACTCATGAGCGAGGGAGGATCTGAGCTGCTGTGAGTCAGGATGGAGGCGATCTGGCAGCGGTGTCCTCATCAGAGCATCGCTGCGTGGTGAAAGTAGGGCAGATGGAGGGAGGTGTGATCTGATGGGCACGAGAGGCCCAGAACAGTCACCCCAGGCACTGCCAGGGGCTTTGGCAAAAAGGACCAAAACCAGGGCTTGTTTCAGATTCAAGGAAATCTGCCTGTATAACTTTGCATGTTGCACAGCGCCGGCACAGCATGCAGCTCTGTGTCTGAATGCCTCTTGTTTCACCCAGCATGAGCTGGGCAGCTTCCCACCTTTAGCAAGGAGACGCTGCTCAGACCCAGGACAGCGTGTGGCTTTTGGTTGCCTCTGTTCCTCTTTCCAGTTCCGCTTCACAAGACAACCCACAGCCGTAGTAACTACAGCCTGATGGCGTTGCACTGATCAAGAGCCTGTTACACTGCTGACCTTGGCCCTGCTGCAATTAGTCTGGGCACATGTAGCATGTCACAGCTACAGCTGTGTAAGCACACTGCTGAGGTTTAAACACCTTGCACAGATAAATGTCCTAATTTCAGAGCTCTTTCTTCTTACCTCTGGTGCCTGATGGCAGTGGTCACGAAAGCAAATTAGCATTAAGCAATTTAACTACCTCGTGTTACCTGCCCACGCTGTGTTTGTACTCCAGGCTGGGTACAAGGCAGTTCTCACTTTCCAGTCCCTTCCTAACCTGGAATAAAATCATGTACAAAGGCGCAAATCCATGTACAAGAGACCCACATTCTGCTTTCCTTGCAATCACTTGCATATGGGGCTCTGTATTTAAACACAAGACCATCAGAAACACAGAGTCATACAGCACAGGTACAAAGTGCTGACGCCTGAGCAGGTTTGAGCATTTACTAACGGTAGCACCTCCGGAAACGTGCGTACAAACTAAACCTCCTCCAGCAGCACATGTCTGACCAGACTCAGCTGCAGCATCTATAATGCTCCATCAGCCACCTCCATCCCTGCACGCGCAGAGGACCCACAGGCACTGCACACACACAACCCTCTTCGGAACAAAGCCTCTATTCATCCGAGGATGCGCTGCTCCACCCGAGTGGAAGAGGAGCTTCCTCAATTGCTACCACATCTCCTTCACTAAGCCTGTACGTGGCTCTCATCTTGCACAGACCTCATTGCCCTGAATTCAGCACAACATTGGAGAGCAAAACACATCCCTTCCTTGGAGGACAAGGGAAAACACCTGCAAATTCAGCAGCGGCTCTGCTCCAGTGCAGGGAGCACAGCAGAGCTCAGGGTGTCTCCATCTCCTCCTCAGCACATTACCCTAATACCTCCCCGGGGGCAGCTTTAGGGTTCCTCCCAGCAGAAGTGGGTGGCTCCAGCTCTGCCCCACGCAATTCCTACCTTGTGACTGGAAGGTGTAACCTGGAAAGTTGCACAGAGCCGCAGTGAAGATGACAGTCCACATGAGAAGCCTCCAAGCTATTGCCATGGTTAGCGATGCTTGTCTCAGTGCAGGGAGTATTGTGCCAGCTGAAAGGGCGCTGTCCCAACATGTCTCTCCCTCGACCACTGCTTATGTAGAGACAGGAGTCCTCAGTCCCCCCGCAGGCATCCTCGGCCGCTCCGTGCTCTCCCAAAGCAGCGAAGCCAACGGTGTCTTTGCCGTGTGCTGTCTGGGGTCAGCATGGGTTAGTCTGAACCCCAGGTTCTCGGTGGCATTGCCCCTGTGAAGGAAAGAGGGGGATGAGTGAACAGGAGAGATGGGCAGAGGAGCAACAAAAGATGGAGGAGAAAGACACAGAGAAGAAAATGGTGTGCAGAGGGAATGAGGAAAGCCTTAGATCTTGGAGAAGGGAAGAGTGAGATGGAAAGAAAGGAAAAGGGGAGAGAAAGAGGGAAGTGAATACAACTACAATTAACCACACCAGTTCACAGCGCTGGAATGCCCTGTTATCCTGCTACAGGGACACTGCACACCTGGGTGCCTTCCCAGGGAGAATCCTGCTCCCAGCACAGCCTCTGCACTGTTCTGGCAGTGGCACTAAAGGGCCAGTATATATCTTATTCCTGAGGAAAACAGCATAGAATAGATGGGCACACTTTGTAGACACCCCCGAGGAAGTGCAAACCGAAGAGCGATGTGGTCTCAGTTACCTGATCTCTTAAAGGAGAGCATGAAAGAAAAGCAGTAGCAGGGTGGTAGTGAGCAGCAATCTAGAAATCCTCTCTCCTCCAGTTTCCCTGGCTTCAAAATACACTTTCATGACTGTCACTGCCCTGAAAGAAGAGCACTTGCTCTCAGAGTGTATTGGCTAAACCTAAAAAAGGGACTGAAAACAAAGGACCCATTCAGTGAACTCACCCTTACCCTCAGCCCCATCCACAAATGGATCATGAGATTCCAATTGTATTTGTTATTTAAAATGATTTGTTAATTGCTTCAGTGAAAGATTTTTGGCTTCCCGATAACTTCCACCCAGTCTGAGGCAATTACACAAAACTCACATAGTGCTGAAGAGTCGCATAAAGCCTGTGGGTTTTGTTTCTATCCAGCGATTCAATGACGTCTGCAACGAATATGGCACAGACCTAAACACCACCCAGAGAATCCCAAATATCTGAGCAGTGATGCTCTGCTCCAGAGCAGCCCAATAGCAAAACGCAAATGTTCCTGCAAAGGCCACAGATGCTGAAGCCTGACATCAGACCAGAGACACAGCTACAACTCACAGATGGTGCCAGAACAGGGTGAGGAACGGCGAGACAGAAGCTCCTGAGCTGCTGGGAGAAGATGAGGCTCGGCTGGAGACAGGACAGTGCTCTTTGCAAGGGTGTCTATAGCTATGGCATAGACACCTTATCCTGTTCCTGCAGGCCCTTATCCGAAGATCTTTTGTAAAATGAAAGATGCTGAGAGGACCAACCACACACCCTTAAATCACAGTTTGGAGCTCCATATTTTAAATGCTAAGATTTTAACTGCTTATTTACAATTAAAAATGGCCAAAGACCATCAGAGAGGCCTGGGGCTGGTCTCCCCAGTCACTTCTGGCACCACTTGCCAGGTTGATTTCTGCAAAGCCCAGACACAGCACCTATGATAGTGGCCTCAAAGACTGTGAGAATTAACTGCCTGATGGGTGAAAAACTGTCTATAGCTCATCTTGGGCTGCTCCACTCACCCACAACAGGAAAAGGGAAGCAGGCAGTGGAGGCAAGAGGGATGAGCAGGGATTCTGCCTTCTTCCACCACAACACAAGGATGCTGAGATTAGCACAGTGGGTCCATGAGGCCATGTTCATCCGCTGATAGCATCCTCTGGAGCATCACCCACTGGCTGCAGCATCAAGAGGGCAAAGCCACGGCCATGGCAATGCATGGCCAAGTGCTGAGGATGCTGCAGGCTGCTCTGTGCCTGCTCCCCACCACGCTGCGGGAAGTGAACTGGAAAAGGAGGAAGCCAAAGCAAAAGCCGGGAGTGCTGCGGCCCTCTCCTAAGTCAGCATTTTTCAGCATCTATTAAAGCTTGAGATTCCAGCTTTCAAATCCTGTCACAGCTCCAAGGTCTGTGGACAGAAAGCTGCTCAGCTGAAGTGTATTTTCTCCTGGGCTTCACACTACTAATTTCTCTTGTTTTCCAGCTGTTGAACCTGCTTCCTCAAGGCTGTTGTTATTATTCCCTGTCCTTCCTCTGCCTCTCCGCGACCCTGAGCTGCAGCAGTCGTGAGTGGTGCCCCTGTGTCCCCTCTGCCCTTCCCCTTCAAGTCCTGGCTCCTCAGCATCCCCCGGAACAGGGGCCAGACCCCGCAGCCCCCAGCTTGGGGGAAGGAGCAGCACAAGTCAGGAATTACAGCTGCAAAATTCCCATAAGCCAGGCTGGGGGAAGGGCACAGTTTTGATTCCTCCAGGAAAACACAGCCCCTTCCAGCAGCACTTCACTTCCGAGACCCCAACAAGCTCAAGTCCTGCAAGAGAAGGACCCGGCTCTTTCCTCTTTGCCATGGAGGAGCACGGGCTCTGCAGCTTCAAGACATACAAACTTTTCCACCACCTCATTTGTCACACTTTGCTTTAGGAGCAGCAGCAACTGGACGAGCCTAAGGAGCCCCATCCTGCCTTGGAGCCAGCGGGACACCGGGATGTCACCGGTGGGGATGGAGGGGCTGTGGGGAGGTCCGGGCCATGGGGTGACCTCTCCGGTCTCGTGCCTCCCTCGCTTGGGCTGCTTCCGATTTGCTCCTTCCCGAGGAATTCGTTGTCCTTGGCAGGCGCCCCGCGAGCGGCTGACGCTCCCGCTCCCCGCGCCAAGGTGGCTTTCGCCGCGTGAACCCGTGGGCCGGGAAGAGGCGGCGGGATGAGGGGAATGGGGCCGATGCCACCGGAGCCGATGGCGGCTTCGGGGTCACCTCTTCCTACACCAAGAAAAACACGGGAAAAAGATGGGGAGGGGGCATGGGCCTGGGGTTTAAAATCCAAGCTGGAATAAAGCAAAAAGAGAAGAGAAAAAAGAAAGAACAGATGACAACTGTTACTAATTTCAACATCGGGGCTGCAGACAGAATTCCCTGAAAGACCGGCTTTTTGGCCGGGGAGGCAGCTTTATGGGAAGGTAATAGGAAGCAGATGGGCTCTGCTCGGGGCCAAGAGGAAGGTTCAAGGTGCCTCCTAGTGCAGAGAAAAGGAATTTAACTGCTTTTAAAGATGCAGAGCCCAGCAGCTTCCAGGTTTCTCATCCAACTTTTGCAAATTATGAGCTCAGGTGTCCTTTTTCCTTCTTTGAGAGGGAGAAATAAACACAAACAGGGATTTCTGCTTCCAGCTTTCCTCAGTGGCAGGAGACACTTGCAGCACACACCCCCCCCCCCCCCTTCCACCGACATCTTCCTCACATGCAGCGCCTATGAGCAGTGAGAGCAGAGCAGAGCATCCCACGACCACACTGCTTCACCCTCAACAGCATTTCTGGGCTGTGCTACTGGCTATGGCATTAATGGATGGATGAAAGTCATCAGCCCCTCTGTAAAAAGGGCCATAGCACTTCATAGCCATGTAGGGGTTATCATCATGCCATGTCCCACAGCCTGGCCAGCATTGGTGCTGGCTCCCTCATGACGCTGCCAACGGGCTGAGCAGCACTTCAGACCCCGCAGCTACACGGCTGTTGTACACACAACAACGAAGGGATTTTTGCTCTTCATCCACTCCAGCATGAAAAGTGTGCCACCAGTTCTGAAGTGATCACCGGGGGAAGAGCTGCAAACACACAGCTTGCTCCATGAGCGTTATGTTCTCTGCTAAATAGGGTGGGCACTGCACAGCGCTGGGATGTATGGCTCATGCCAGGGCTACAGAGAGGCACTTGGCAGCAGCATCACCACCACCCTCGTGGAACCCCTGCTCCACACAGTGGGCTCTTACCTACCTCCTGTTCTCATGGCTGCCCACCACAGCCACACTGCAGACCTCACAGTGCCTGCAGCCCATGGGTGCTGAGCCTAAAGTCACCACGTTTTCTGAGAGAACAGTCCCCTTCTTGCTACCACTTCACAGAGGACCACAAGTTTTGGCTGTAAACCCTTGGTTGAAATCTATGTCCCAAATCCTGCTGTAAGCATAACTCCTCTGCATGGCCTCCAGGGACTGCTCTGGTTTTTGCCCATGGTGCTTCACTAAACTGACACTCAGAAAACCATCCATGCCTGGACTGCAGAGCAAGGAGACACCTTTGGGCCATACTCCATCTCCACCTCCCTGCAAGAGCTCGCAAAAGCATGGAGGAAACTGCTTTGTCAGGGGCTGGAACATCTTAAAAGCAAAGGCCCTGGGGAGCTCCATAGCAGGGGATTGGCAGTGGATGAGCTTTAAGGTCCCTTCCAACCCAAACCACTCTGTGATTCTATGACACTCTGACAGCCTTTCCTTGACACTTCTCCCAGATCACTTCTCACCATTCCTACATCCCTCCTTCTCTCCACCTCGACTCCGTGCACACCAGGGTAGGGCAATATGCATTTTAGGGTTAGGGTTAGGGCACTGCATTCCCAGAGCAGCCAGGGGGGTGCTCCCCTATGGTGAGGAGCTGGGGTGATGGGTGCTCCATGCCTGCGCAGTCATCACCGTGGCTCCTGGCAGGTTTCTGCATGTTCCTGAGGACAGAGTAAACAGCGCTGCTCCCCCCGCACCTCCTGCATCCCGAGACCATTCAACAGGAGCCCATCCCAATATTCCTGACAAAGTATTCTGCTGGACTGCTAAGCTGAAAACATGCTGAGTTGCAGATGGCAGAAGTCTCTTTGCTGCCATCCTGCCAGCATGACAGGACCTCCACTGGCAAGTCATTTCTCAGCTCCAGGGCAGCATCAAGGGTTAAACCCAGACAAATCGGCTTTAACTCAGCAGCTGCTCATTGTGAGGAGCATTGGCTGCAGCATGCAAAAAATGGGTTAAATTCACAGGTCCGCAAAACTGAAAACAAGAGCTTGAACCGAGTCTGCCTTGCTGCTCCAAGCCTGGCCTCTCTGGGGGCACAGCAAGCAAGGAATTAGAAACACGTAGTTATCACTGTTCACCAGAAAACAGCAGCCTCCAGCCATGGGATGGTTCCTGCCTACACTGCTCTGCAGAAACCCTTTAGGATCCTCTCGCTATCCCTCTGGTTGCTCCTGTTATCAAGCCCACAAACAAGGGCTTTTGCCTTTTCCTTACTCATGGGCTGCGAGGGGACCTACAACACTCGCTGCAGCCCCTCTCTTGTAAGAGCTGTTTCATCTCATCCCAAGAGCAGTTCTTTACAGGCTCCCATTCCAGCGACTCCAGGGTCAAACTCAAGTGTTTGCCTGGAGGACAGATGAACCTTTTGCACCGCTCAAACAAGATCCAACCCTAACCAAAGGCAACGTGGGAAATCCAGACTGATGCTGCCAGCCTGAACCCCAGAGGCAAGGGGTCTGGTTCTGGGTCTCCATCAGGACCCGGGTGCTCTGGGGTGAGCAGGGAACACCCTCGCTGCTTTTGGACCCCTGGCTCTGCGTTCCCAGCTCTCTGCTGCACTCCACATGGGCCCTGCTGCGCTGCAGCCGGGCACACCCTCCATCCCTTTGTACAAGCAATGCTTCCCAGGGGTTTGGGCTCACTCCAGTACTGTGTGGGAGTAGCTTTTCTTTTTAAAACATGAGAATTGTTTTACAGTCAAGTCTATTCAGTGCAATCATAGTGAGGAAAGGACTGAATTACCCCCTCGCTCCTCCCCAAAAGCCAGCAGGATCTTTCATTTCACGAGCAAAAGGGGCAAAAGCAGCCCACGACAAAGGGAGGGCATGCGAATGGAGAGCTGGGAGCACTGACCTCTCGCTGACTGCTTTGCTTTCTGGAAATCGTATCTGCCCGTTACATAAGGATCTGGCCCTATCTGGAAAGCTGGGGTCACTGCATTTCTCCAAGTGTGGTAAAATGCTCGGAGGTCCTCAACAGGAAAGCCAGAGAGAAGTGCCAGCTCATCCCATCATCAGGGAGGGGTGTTCTGCACGGGGCAGTGCGAGCCTCAGGGCTGAGCCCAAATCCAGCTGCCGCACCAGGCAGCATCAGCCAGATGGAAAGTGGCTACCGAGAACCCAATGCTCCCAGCCTTGGACTTCTTTTGCTTTAAGGAGATGACTCCACCAAGCAGGTCCACTTTCAGACAAGACTTATGCAATAGTTTGGAGCCGCTCCACGTGACCCAGACTTGCTGGCCCCCAGCCACCAGGCTCCTTGCTGGCTCCAGCCATGCACAAACCAGCAGAGCTAAAAAGGCAACTGAGAAGTCATTAACAGAAAGGGCATCTCCTACCACACAGTGTCCCGTCATCACACGCATGCACAGCGCATGGAACTATGCACACATCACCCACACGCATGCAGATCACGGCTGCAGCTGTGTGTGGCTGTGCACGTGGATACGCACTATCTGTGTGAGGATAAAGGTTACCTGCATGAAGATACACACTACCTACAGCTGCCTGTGTTTGCTACCCACACGCCCTCCGTGTGCCACCACACACCACTGATACCTGTGGATATGCCATGCACAAAGGCTGGTTTTAGATCTGGAATGTATATTCCATGTCTGTGTAACTTGCCGTCTGCCTTCATAAAACTACCCCTTCCCTCTGCCGGGTTCAGTGCAGCCAGGAGAGAATCCCCATCTCCTGGGTCTCTGCACAAGCAGCTCCCTCCCTGTGCTCCCACTGCTGCCCCTGCACCAGCATGGAGCAAGCCCCACTGCTCTGCTGTGCTCTGGATGCCAGGAAACTGCCCCAAGCACTGGGAAAAGCCAGGAGCACTCACATCTCACACCTCGGCGCAGGCGGGAAGCAGGCGCAGGCATCTGCATCCCGGGGGAGCTGGCTCCAGCACCAGCCCTCCAGCAGCCTTTGTGCTTACACAACACAGCAACACAAGGCGCCCAGCCCTGGGGCTGCATGAAGACAAACACCTTCCTGCGCCAGCACTGAGCTCCACTCACCTGCAGAACCACCACCAGTGTTTTCCCGGAGGGATCTGGTCCGAGAAAGGGATGGGCTTTTTGTTCCAGTTCAGGCAGTGGCACATTTTACACAGAGACCTGCCACAGCTCACACACCAAGGGTGGCACCCTAAGTTTGGCTCCTTCCTCATCCTGGCCTCTGGGCAGGGCCATACCCCATACATCTGTAGCGCTGTATCCATGCTGCGACCCTCCAACACAGCCATGCCTGATCATTACACTGGAAGTGCTATGATCGAGAGCAGAGCCCCACTAAAGCCTCCCTTATCGCCTGCCACACCACCTGCATCCATGGTACAACACAGTGTCTTATGCTGAAGCTGCAGAGAGAAGAGAACCCCACTGAGCCATGCAAGGAAGAGCATCTGAGGTGACTCCTGTTACCCACAAGGGCTGTGAGAAGTACCATGGGGCCTTCAGTGAGCACAGAGATCAGCAGCTCCTTCTAGCACCATCACAGCACAGCATCCCCAGGAGCAGCAACGTCCGATGCCGGGTGCTGCTGTACACAGCAACAGCACAGACCTGCAAGGGGATGGGATCCACAGCACTGCCTGGCTCCAGCACCCACTACTGATTTAGTCCTGCCAGGCTGAATCAAAGTATAACTGAGGATGGAAGAGACTCAAGGGGATCGCTGGTCCTACCCCACTTTCCGAACAGCATTAACTTTGACATGAGGTTTGGATCACAAACCCCAGATTATCTCAGGGGCTTACACACAGAAGTGCCTTGGAGGAAACACAGTGAGCTGTGAGAAGGACCCTACAGCAGCAAAGTCAGTTTGGAAACCACTCTGTCTTTCCAGTAAATCAGAAACATGTCCTTTCAGGGAAGTGGCTGCATCACGGTGATACAGAGAAAGGGAGAGGAGCCCTGGCTGGCCAGAGGGGTGGCTCATCCTGATCTGCTCTGCCTGCTTGGCCGTGTGCTTCCAGGATCTCGGGACCAGGACTCCCTTCTGCAGAGGTGCAGGAAGCACCCAGCCTCCCAGGACACCGAGAGCACAACACAAATCCAGCCTTAGCTTCTGCCACTGTCCCCACAGCCTCACCTGCCTTCAGCACCTCCCTCCTAGCAGGCGAGTGCTCCCGGCTCCGTTCCCAGCAAGGCAAAACCAAGGCAAGCAGAGAAGTGATTTGGTGACAGCCAAGCAGGAAGCCTGGGCAAGAGCATGGGGATCCTCCCATGCAACCACCCTGGGGCACCCTTCATGCAAGGCACCATGAGCACCCACAGACCCCAACACATTTTACCCCAGAGGAACCTGCCAAGGGAGTTCTGCCGTGGGATGAAGTCTTGCAGATCCCATTGGCTGTATGACGCAGATCCCATCCTGCTCTCACAGATCCGCAGATCATCCAGGCTCTGGCTCCCATACGCGAGCTCTGAGAAATCTGTGCAGAGAGTTTATGGGCTCTTTTCCCCTCCCTGCAGGTTCAGGGAAACATATGGGCCTGCTGGTTTGGATTTGATAGGGTATGGCAGGGTGAAACAGCATGTGTGGCTTCCCAACGAGGAAGCTGCAGCCCAAAGGCCGCTGAGTACATTTCTTTGTGCCTGGTTATGGAGGAGCTGCCTTCATCCATGGCCAGGGAATGCGTTGCTGCTAACCCCAACAGGACTTAGCCCATCTTTTGCACTGTAGTTTTGACCGAAGCCACTTTAGGATGAAGTCTTAGTCCTGTTAAGGTCAGTGGCACAAATTCACAGTGGGAAGACAGTATTTTACCTGGAAGTTCAGCTCAGTTGGAACTAACATTTATGAATGCTGGAATTCAGAAGGACTTGCAGAATTGCACAGGAATAGATACAATTTCACTCGTTTTTCCTTTAACAATTAAGCTAAGATGGAAGAGTAGGAATCAATAGCAATACCAGTGGGTTGGGATGAAAACCAGATACATAAAGATGCTGAACAGTCAGACATGGCATACCCCAAGCATTCTTTTCCCAGCCTGAAGAGTGCAGGAGGTAGATAGTAGCAGCAATGGAGCAGCCGGGTGGAGACCCTGCACTCAACACGTGCCTCTGACATTACTGCACTGGTCAGATGGAGCTAAAATATCTTGGCAGAGTTTCTGAGTGCTGAATCTCCCCATTCTTGAATTGGTTGCAGATTCAGTTGAAGGCACTCAAAGTAACCAAGATGGGAAAATTTGCTTTGATGGTGTCCCTTTAAAACCTCTTTCTGTGCTGAAAAAGGAGGCTGTATCCCAGCCCGTGGTTTTCCATGTTTTGCACTCTCCAATCACTGCATGAGACCCGACCTGCTTGTGGATTCCCAGGAAATGTTTGTAACCACTCGCCCTGCAAACATTTCCTATGGTGGTGGGGTCAAGTGAAGACCTTTTTGACCTCATCCAAATCACTGGTGAATTGTTTCTGAAACTTTGACAAATTTGGTCCAAATTCTGTTTGTTTTAAGTTCACTTGTGTTAACTTGAGATCTAGGCAGGACAGGACGTGACAAACACATCCTGTGGTGTTTCTGGCTTAGAATGAACTAATTGCTGGAAACTTGGCAAGAAAAGTGGGTTTTGGAGTTGGGGGTTTCAGATAAGCTTTAGATAAGCACTTGAACAGAATCATCCCCCGGGTGGGCCTGATGCAACCTGTGCTGAAAAGCCCTCCATGGAGCTGCTCCTCTGGGCAGCTGAGTCCATGCTGTCTCTGGACCAGGGGTTCATGTGATGATAAGCACACTTACTCCTCCCCTTAACAGTCTCTGGGTGGCCTTGAGCCATCAGTGATAACAGAGACTCTTATGTTACAGGTTTGCTTGTTGGTATTCAAAAGGCCTCTCCCATAAGGAGCAGACACTGTTTATGTTGAGCAGGCAATACCTTCCCTTAGGGCTCCACTTCATACCCCATCGACTGCTCACTCAGCTGCAGCTTATCGGGGTCTTCCTCTGCCAAAGGAAACAGTTCAGCCCCTGAGTCTTATCTGGGAAAAGCATGATTTACAGGAGATGACAGGACCTTTCCCATTCCTCCCAACAAGCAGCTGCTTGGGGAATGCAACTGGAGACGCACCAATGAGAGCTGGAGGGGTTTAGGGATCTAAGGAGGAGAAGGGAAGGAGAGGGAGCTGCTGTGGGGCGAAGCAGGAACAACGGGAAGCTGAGGATGGAGCAACTGGAGCACTCTGTGTGTTCCATATATGGAGAAACTCTGTGACACTGGAACAACCTCCCAAGAACTGGAGGAAGCCTCCCTGAATGAGGTATTCCAGGCTAGTCCAGGCAAGGCTCTGGCAAGCAAAGCAGAGGGATCACCCCTGCACCAGCTGAGGAATTACCTGGGCACCCAGCAGAGCATTTCCCCTTTTACCATCTGCAGCATGGGGGGCGACCAGAAATGAACAAAGACTTCAAATACCTTCTTGCTCTCACCCGTCATGCACTAGATTGCACGCTGTCACCACGTGAGCTCTGCTAACAGCAGTATTAACGACCACAATAAGAAACAGATCTCTGGTGCGGCCACCTCCAGCCAATATGGGTCTTGGCATGCACTGAAACAGGAAAACAAACCCCCCCTGAGGTTACATCCCTGCATATGCTTGACCAGAAACATCCCAGGTACCTGCCCTGGAGCGCAGCTCCGACCAGCGCGGCCCAAAGCTTCCTCCTTGGTTGATTCTTCCCCTCTGGAAGCTATTTGCCAAGGTTATTTTATAAACTCCTCTCTATTTATAGCACAGCTCCTTCAGCTCTAATGAGATAATCTTTTGGCATCTCACCATCACTAATATTTACTTTGATGTTTAAAATAACATGTTCTGAGGGATTGATCTTTTGAGAAAAACCCTTTAAAACATAATCAAAGCAAAGAAATACACGACCGGCGCAACGGGGCCAAACGCCTGGTGATGCCCACAAAGTTAATGACACTGCAACTTTTTCAGGGCAGACAGTTTATAATCCTCTGAGCACATTGTACAGGAGGGGAAGAGGCATTGGCAGCTCTTGAAGATGGAGAGAGACAGCAAAAGAGGGAGTGCAGGATGTGTTTATTCTCGGGAATGAAGACAGCAAGGAACGTCTAATTCTGCCACAGGGATTAGAGCTGTTGCTTTCTGTAATTGAGAGCTCTGCCCACGGCAACTCTGGAATAGAGAATTGTATTTTAGAGCAGCAAACATGATCGGATGGCTTAACGCAATAAAGAAAGCGGTGTGGGGACAGGGGGAGGCGAGGGAGCCGTGAGCGCAGATGCCTGACTCCTGCTGCCTGCAGACACTTTGAAACACAACCCTGCATTTTTATGGAAACTCTGAATGTTGGAGAAGGGTGAACATGGTTTTCATTCTCATAAATGTTTTTCCAGCGTGCAATGCTCTTCGGGCTCATTCCTTCTCCAGGGAGACGGTTCTGATTTCAAAGAACATTCGCGCTCCCTCCACCCCAGACCACCCCACTCCAACCTCAAAGAGGCTTCTCTGGAAAGAATTATTTTAAACAGTGTTTTACCTCTTTTAGTGTTTTCCCTTCTTTCTTCTTTTCCCCCTTTTAATTCTTTGAGCTTTTTTCTTCTTCTTCTTCTTCTTTTTCCCAGCAGCAGCCAAAAGCTTCTCTCTCCTCCTCAGTCCTGCGCGTGTCAGAAAGTTTCCAGGCTGAGGGTTTATGTCGCCTTCCTCAATAACCTTCTTCTGTCAGACCCAGGCAGCACTTGAGCAAGAGCCTTTGCTAAGAAGCCTCCTTTCAGGAAGTGAGCAGTAATAAGAGAGCAGCTCGGAGGCAGCATGGAGAGGGGCTGCTCAAATGAAAAAAAAAAAGGGGGGGAAAAAAACTTTGCTCAGGAATTTTGCCAGGATTATCCAAAAAAAAAAAAAAAAAAAAGGGAAAAAAAAAACCCCCAAAGCCAGAGGGCTGTAAAAGTCCCGCCCTGGCTGCTGACATCAGTGCAGAAGGCAGGTCTTGCCTGCAACACTATAAAACTAATCGGCTTAGCCTTACTCCCTAGGAGCAGGCAGGGATCGTTCCCGGCTCACAGGCCGATCCAACACCCCAACATGAAAGTGATAAGGTAAAGAGGTCACTGATGGTGGCACACAGCACACAAAGCACAGAAAGCAAACCAGGATTTGGGTGTTCCCCCTCCTCCACCGACTCCCATCCTTCATTTTAACCGTAGCTTTCAAACTGCTGTTAAAACTCCAGTGCCCGTCTGATGAAATGGCCTTACCAAAAGCCTCCGTGCTCTCCAGTGGTGTTAGGTATTGACTTTAAGGTTAAAAGAGCCCTCAAGAGCTTGCTCATGTTTTAAGAAGTCCCTTCCCTCCCCAGTTACATCATTTTTGCCCTGCTGGCTCTGGCGCTGCCATAATTTCTCTTGTTCTGCTGCCACCACGGAGTGTCCCACAGAGGACAATACATTTCTAAAGTAAAGAATAAACATTGCAAACACATTAAAATGCTGCTTGTTTCAAAACAAAGCCCTCTCAGGACACATAAAACAATAAGCAACCATAAAGGGCAAGAGCTCATTTCCTTCTTTCTTCTGAAGTCGTCTGTTGAGATTAGAAAGCTGAATATGTAAGCCTTGCTAAAGAGAGAATTACCTGGAAATTCGGCAAATGTTATAAAAACAGTGCCAAGCAGTGCCCAACTTTTCCCTGGATATAGTGAGGGGCCCTGGGGCAGGATACAGGGAAAGGATGGTAGGACCAGGCAGTGGTCCTCCAGCTTGAGCCCATCTCTGGGGAGAGAAGGACCCCAAAACCACACTGAAGGAGCCTTTTAAGAGATCTGAATGAAGAGTAAATAAGTTAAAAGCTCCTGGGGGAAGATGTGAGCAGTCTTAGACCAAACTCCTTGACCATGAGACTCCTCTGCCCAGGAGCAGATGGCAAGAAGGAGATCTGTGAGGTGGGCAGGGGGCTCGTAGCCCTGTGGTGTGGGTGCCACGTCTGCAGGACAAGCAGCTCCTGCAGACTCCGTGTCCTGCCCTGGCCCTTCTAGATCAGTACATTGCCAAATCCACAAGATTCAGCCCTTGGGCAGGGCTGAGCAGCCAGGGCTCTTGGTAATGGTCCTGGGTGCCACCCAGGCTGACCCAGCATTGGTCTGTAACCATCTGACCATTAAACAGGAGTGGAAAAAGAGAAAGCCACAAAGGCTTTTTGTCCCAGCTCAACATCCTACCCCAATGCTGGCCATGGCATGTCTAAGAAAAGTGATTAAGAATAAAGCATGAAGCTGTGGTGCTTTTTGTGGTATATCCTCTTACATCCACTGCTATCAAGAGACTAAGTGCAGGGCTGAACCTAAGCCAGAAGCTGTATCTCTGTATTTAACCGCAGTAATTCATTTGTTTCCATAAATCTGTGTAAACCCTTATTGAAGCCCTGTGAACTTGCTCCTTGGATGGAGCAGCAGAGTGACCTGAGCAGGAGATGCCCAGGAAGGACCCCTTGAGCCTCTGCTCATCTCAAAGTATTTGGTACTGCTCATCCTAGTAGCCCTGAAAAAACAAGGGAAAACATCCTTTGCTCCCAGGAGATGCCAACAGGGGGAGTTCACAGCCCCCATCCCTTGGAGCATCCCAAAACACACCAGGGCCACTCTTCCTTAGGCATTCAGACTGGAAAGGCCTGGATCTCCATTTGAAAACTGAGTTCCAAGGGGCTGGAATTGCTGGGCTGGATTTTTGGCCGATTCCTTGGCTGGGTGGAAAGAGCAGTTTCCTTCCTCCCCCAGCCCTGCTGGCCATTGTCTGAGCCCCCAAAGCACATACATACAAGAGCAACTAAACAAAGAATTTGGGGGTTGACTGAACGGTGCTGCTTCTGGCCAGGGAAAAGCTAATTGCTCAAAGCCTAGCCCAGAGCCATACCAGGGGCATCTGCTGATGCTTGTCTCCAAACACACCCAGGGTATAATGAAGAGGGACTGAGGTGCAGGTGCTCACCTTCCTTGCTCAGCAGTGAGCAGTTCACTGCTAACTGTCCCTTTCCCTTTCCAGAGAAAGGTGCTTTTCCCTGATGTGCAGGGTCTCCAGGCCCTCCGGGATGCTAAATACTGTGTTAGAGTCCTGACTTACAAGGGTACACGATCTGTGTGCCTTGAGCCAACCATGCAGCCTTGTACCCAAGACCAGTCCTGCTCTGAGGACCCTCTTAAACTTATACAAAACCAGCTCAAAAAATAGGTCTTACTCCAGTCTCAATCTGTCTCTGAAGGGGTGATGGAGCTTCCTCAGAGCTGTGCACACCTTCCCAAACCTGCACAAACGCCTCAAAAATGGGGAGAGGCGAAGGACAGGATGCACACAAAAAAGAGGCAGAAGGTACTGGACTGCCTGAAAAAGGGTTTCACTGATGGTCACTACAATTCATCTCCAACAGCAAACAGTGCCAACGAGTTGCTTCCTCTTTCTAGAATGATGAGATGAGGAGACACTTGAAATCCTGTTCCCGTGGCTCCCCTGCATCCTCACTCACCCCTGGGATGCGCACAGCACCAGCACCCAGTCCCTGATGCTCAGCAGCCTGGTGACACTGCACCCTCCTGTGGCTACACGTGGCAGAAGCTGCATGCTCTGGTCCTGCCAGGTCCAGGATCAGCACCAGCCTGGTACAGACCCTGCAGGGATGATGCACTGAGCCCTGGGGAAGCACAAAGAGGAAGGATTCCATGCAGGCTTTGCGCTGGAGCTCCTCAGTGCTGCTGGGCAATGCTCAGAAGTACCCAGCGTGCCCCAGCTGCAGCACCAGCTCGCACAACACTAAGGCCAGTGCTCATTTTAGGGCTTGAAAGGCTGCAAACCCTGTCCTGGGTGCCATTAAAACACATAAGGAATGATGCTGAGGCCGGATGGGGTAATTCCGTATAACCATTTTGTACATAAAATGAAATATTCTCTCTTTTGCTATGTCTAAACTGCACAGCCTGGGCAAAGTTCCCAGCTCTGGCTCTACATCACAGCCTGGCCCCAGGTCCATGTTGGGACTCGCTACTTGGCCACAGACTAACCCTTTTTATGGTTGTACAGTACCTAACACAACACCATTCCATTCAGCCTTTCAGCTACTGCTGTAATAAACAAATCGCTCTGCTTTGCTTGTAGCCCAAACACTGCAGGTTGAGAACCTGCAAGTGAAACCAGCTGTAACCAACCAGGTTTGGTTTGCCACTAGTTCAGAGCCATGCAAACTAACTGCCCACCAGTAAAACTCAGCTTCAACAGACCCAGGTGTCAGACAGAATTGGGTTGGCATCTCCCAAACCTGTAAATCCAGCTGAAAGCTTTGAAAGCATAGCCATCAAAAAGACCTTATCAAGATCACTGTACATCACCTTGTGGGGATTTAGGGGAAGGATGCCTTGCTGAGGGGTCAGGACTGAGCTCTCTGCTATCACGGCAAGGGGGGTGTGTAGGGATGCTGCATTTCCATCGTTATAAACTGCCCAAGTGACTCATCCCTTCTATCTCAGGATCTCACCTTGTCCTTGGAAAAATCTTTAATATGGATTTCTGAGTAAACCTTGTGTACAGCCCCATGCTCAAGCATAAACAAAGGGCTCCTCAAGGGGGATTTGGCAATGAAATGCCATTCAGTTGACTAATGCTGAAGGATAACTTGCATTTTGCATATCTAACCTTATTACCACATGGTTTTATTCCAATCAGTCCTAACATGAGCAAGCTCAACCTGACAAGAACAGCTTCTTTTACAGTAGAATCTTCTGCCTGCAATGAGACTCTTTGGGATTCTCCATCCACCTCACTGGGACACCTCTTTGCGTTCAGCAGACAGAAGTCACAGTGCTGGAGCCTTTCTTCCCATTCACCAGGAGCTGGTCCTGAACACTGACCCTCTACCCATCTCCTCCAAGCCAGTGAGGTGGCGGTGAGCTGTTTACCACAGCTGGTGATGAAACACAGCTTTTCCCTTCTGGAAAGGGAGAGCAGCTGCAAATCCTGCCAAATGTAAGCACCAATTGGTGGGACTGGTTTTGGATGGTTCCTAGCCCAGCTGGTCATGTTCTATAGCCATTTTAGCACAACAAGAGCTAAGCAGAAAGCAGGGCAGGACATGCAGGCTAGAAAACGCCTCTTGACCTGCTGAGCCTAAGTGACCACCACAAACCACGACTCCAAAGAAGCCCTACTCAGAGACAGCTCTTCACCACCTTCCTCAGGTTTGTTTTCTTCCATAGAGGACCCATGCCCCGGCACTGAGAAGCCCTCAGAGCTCTTTCACTCTTCTGAGCTACACAGCTTTTATTTTCTCTTCTTTCCTTTCCTGTGCAGCAAGGAAATAGGTCACGTTTCAAAGAAACCAGCAAACAGAGGTTAGCAAATGCTAGGCAGCACACTGGATGCTGTGGCCCTCTCATCTTCCAAAAGCAACGTATTTCTCACTAGCCAAAGAAAACTTCCCGTCTTTTTCCCTTTCTGTCTTCAAAATCGCTCTTGCCAAGCCCTGACAAGACATCCAACCCATCTGCAAGCCAGGTAAGTTGCACTTGTTTTGCTGTTGGTATCTTTAATAGCTTTTATGCACCATGGCTGCTGTTTCTTTGTCTAATATCTTTCTGCTCACCCTGGAGCACTGGGGTTTGGTGGCAGGAGGGCAGATCCTGTGAAATGTTGGTGTCAACAGGCTCAGATTTATTCACCATGCGCCTGCTCTGCCTTTTCTACTGATTACTCCATTGGTTCAGAAAAAAACTGGTGTAAGTTTAGGGACCATTGTATTCTTTTTGAAGTTAGGGGTGGATTTAGATAGGTCAGAAGATGCTGAAACAACAGCCTGTAGTCCAATATTCAGGCCAGCCATTCTCTTTTTACCCCCGGCCATAACATCAAAACTTGTCTCCTCTGGAAGTTTCTCTTTAAGCCTTAGTGGCAATATGAGATTTAAGATACCTGGCACCTGCTGAATAATGCTCCAAACACTTGAGAAGCACTTCAGGGATTTCCTACTTACAAATACTCCAGCAAATATACCCCAAACCAGAGGCCTCTGTCAAACTCACATTTACTTCCTTCTATTTCTTTGTTGTTTCATCTGTTTTGCTCTGCACTTCTCTGTGAAAAACAGTTCCAAGTCCCATCAATTCAAGCCCAGACTGTGGCGTTACGGAATAAACTAGAACAAAGGAAAGTTGAGATTAAACCTCAGAAAACATTTCCTAACGGGCAGAGCTATGAGACTGTGGAATAAACGCCGCAGGGATGCAAGGGAAACCCATCACATGGGCAGAACTGGAGAGGGGACTGGAGAAGGGATGGACGAACTGATCTACATGGTTATGCTTTCTGATACCTTTATGATATCTGTATTTTCAACCTTTCATCATCCTTTTTCCTCTGGAGAAGAGAAAGGGTCCAAGTCTCTGAAAAACTTGCTGAAGCTCCTGGGAATGGGATCTCCTAAAGAAACATGGACAATGCCACAGCAGTGGTTAGAATCCACATGCATACACTTGAGCGTGTTCAAGTGGCTTTAAAAGCTAATTCCCGTGAAGACTTTAACCAGAAAGAGGGTCTCCTCGAACTCTCAGATAGGAAGGATTATACCACAGTCTCTGTAGAGCCCTGTACGACAATTGGCTTCACAGAAAGCAGAAACCCTTAGAGGCACCAGGCTCTGTACATGATCTAAGCTCACTCAACCAGCTACGTAAAACTTGGCTTGAGCAGCCCAGGTCTGAAAGGTCCAATGTGGTCAGAAAGGACAACAGATGTGTCAGCTAAGCCAAGCTTTGACTCACTCAAACCCCAAGCAGGTGGGATCAGCAGCACAAAAGCCGAGATGCCAATGGCAAAGGATGCCACTGAGGTGATTGTTCTTTCATTTCTAACCATTGCATTGGTCTGAGTTGAGCGACGTGACTGGGAGCAGAAAG
This sequence comes from Psilopsiagon aymara, assembly GCA_024733675.1. Classification (NCBI taxonomy): domain Eukaryota; kingdom Metazoa; phylum Chordata; class Aves; order Psittaciformes; family Psittacidae; genus Psilopsiagon; species Psilopsiagon aymara. Next base: position 2,719 of record JANRGW010038501.1, on the reverse strand, counting down.
ATGCATGGAACAGTTGTTACCAAGGGGCAATATGAAAAGTAGAGTGTTAGAAATACATACAAGTACAGAGAGCTGTTATCAAATAACGTAAAGCCCCCCCCCCTTTTGTTTATCACTTGCTTTCCCAGGGATCTCTGCTAACTCATACGGTAGCATCAGGTGGGCAACATCAAACAGACCAGGTTAGGAATTAAAGCACAATATTTGCATAGCCCTTTCCTCACCGATGCAGGAATATGCATTTTAAACACAGTTTCATCACTCAATGTGCTTCCTTGGTCTTGTAATATCCCCAAAGGTGCCAGGAAAGGCCCTGCCGGGTATGGAACTGAATGGGCAGAGCAGAGATCAGAGCCAGGCTGGAGGGAGCCCCGAACAGATTCCAGACGCCATGGAGAACACGGGGCAGCCTTCTACAGACTCCATGCAGAGCCAGCAAATACAGTTATAGCCACTATAAGGGAGGCAGAATGGCTAAAGCATGCACTAAGGTCTTAGATAACTCTGCTTCCCTAAATTCTATTCCAAGAACTGTAAAAAAAAGCCTCTGCCATTATTATTTAGAATAAAGAAAAATCCTTGTGCAGATCTAGCCCATTATTTCTCTATGCCTCTGTTACATACTTGGAAATAGAGATAGCAAACTGCCTGTTAGTGGAACATTTCAACACTCAGAACGGACCTCTTCATATAGGAAATGACTGATGGTGAACACAAACTTCCACTACCACTTGCAAGTCACACGCTTTGCCCAAACACATGCTGGTCACACACAAGCACCTTTCAGAGCTAATAAGCTTCTGCAAGAAGAGCAGAGCTGATCAAGTCCAAGTCTTTCGCTTGCCCTGCCTCCAGTTGTATTCATTTTCCTCTTCAGGAATTTCCTATGAACGCCTTGTAATCCTGCACAGTCTGAAGTTTAATCCTCATAACACACACCAGCAAATACAGCCTCACTCTGCTTTGAAATAGTGTTCAAAGAAATCCTCAACAACAGCAATGAGGCAAAGTCTGCATGTCCACGTTGACGAACTACATCACTAGCCATCAGGACACCGTTTTACACATGCAGCTTTGGAAGCTCAGCTGATCTTGCAGAATTTCCCTCCTTGTTACAGAGTAGATTTCAAGCTCATCAAGATTCAGCTGTTGTCTTCTAAAACTCCAAACAGAACAACTGATGCTCAGTACGCTTTGGTGTGGAGCTGCTGCTGTTAGGCTCTGGGCTGAGCTTCTGCTTTAGTTGCCTGCTTTATAATCTTCAAGCTCCAGATCTGCCAGTGCAGTGCCTAGGCTGCAGTCAATCCCAGTGTAGCTCAACCACTGCTCTGGCCCTTCGTACAAGCCTGGGAAAGTATTCCCTGGGATGTTAAACATTCCCCTGGCATACAAGAACCGTCTTCCACTTCCCTGTGGCAACTTTAGTGAGCAGCAAGTGCCGAAGAGCAAACGTGGAGATCTTAAATTCATCACTCAATGGACCATTTTCAGAAGTCCCTTGTGAAGCATGAACTCAGACTGCTTCTCCATGCTGATTGCCATCGATTCTCAGCTCATACCAGGGCAGATTAGCCAAAGACCTAAGTCACAGAAGATTGAAGCCTCTTAAGCCAGTAACAGCCTTTGGCTTCCAACAGGATTGGGGTGCCTGATTTTCTGCTACTCAGTGCCTGCCTCTGCACTACGTTCAGAGCTACCTGAGCTGGCTTTGGGACTGCAAACATCTGGCTGTGGTCACACAGTGCAATGCTAGTGCAGGATCTTTGTGGGCAAGACGTGCTAAAGGCAGCCACAAATGCTAAACACTTCTCCACACCATTGGGCAGACCCTGCATGGGCTGAGCAGCTGATTTACCCCGAACCTTCTGCAGGTGCACCAGAACATAAGGATCCTACGCAGCAACCCTGCACTTGTACTTGGACACTACTCCTGAGCATGCAAAAAACCCTCATAGGACTGAAGTTATTAACAACTGCACAGCTAATCTGGCCTGACAGAGATGGTAGGAGGGTTTGTGCACTTCTCTCATGATGCAGAATTACTTTAGCAGGGACAGATGATAGGTTGGTGCAGTGAAGAATAGACTATTCACTTTTCCCCTTGTCCATCTGCTGTCCTGCTCCTACCTGCCTCTTCTCCACCTCATTAGAAAGCTCCCAGCATGCAGCTCTGGAACACATAACACCAGGATTTATAAAGCTGTTGGGATCTGCAGGTGGAAAGTTTACAAGGTTTTATTTAATATTATTATTTGTTTTTTTAAAGTGAAAATCATGACCCTCTTTCCACCAGATGCTTGTGCAGATCCCAAAGATTACTTGTGAAGTTGGTTTGCCCCTCCTTACTTACTTGAGATTATAATCTTTCACGCCCAGAGCTAAGAAAGCAGAGGTAGGAGTACCCAGCATAAATATTATATGACAATTAAAGCCTTACTATATAAAGTTAATACAGCTCAGTTAATACAGCTCTAGGGAAGAGGGTGAGACTATGCACATTTCTACAAACCAGTCGAAGACCAACCCTACCCTACATCTGAGATTCAAGGACCTGTAGCCATTGTCATACAATCCCAGTCTGGTTTGTGTTGCAAGGGACCTTAAAGCTCATCCAGTGCCAACCTCTGCCATGGGCAGGGACCCCTTCCACTGGAGCAGAGTGCTCCGAGCCCCTGTGTCCAACCTGGATTGAGCACTGCAGGGATGGGGCAGCCACAGC
>JANRGW010038500.1:0-21231 GCA_024733675.1 Psilopsiagon aymara | reverse complement strand
CAGGAGCAGAGGGAAGAAAAAGGGGGAAGTGAGTGAACAAACTGTGTGGCTGATTTATGGCTTAAACCACGACAGATGTAATGTTGCCCCCCTCCCCCAACACATCTAGTTTAAAGCATCCTTGACCAGCCTGGCAAGCCTCCTACCAAAGCTGCTCTTCCCCTTCTTTTCTAGCCCAGGTCCACCAGCCCCCAATAGACCTGGCCTACTAAATTGTGTCCCAAATTGTTGTTTTTTTTTTAAAAAATATTTTTTTTAAGCTGTGTATATGAAAAGATTGATTCTCCTTGGGGCACTACTGAGAAATGGTCTGTTCTCAAATCTTCCAGGCACTCAGGTGCAATTAATTGCACATCATGCAATTAATCCACTGACATTTATGTTCCCAGTACTTTCCTTTTCAGCTGACACCTTCATATATTTTTAATTTTTTTTTAGGGCATTTTTTTGTCGAGATTGTGGTCATAAAGAGATACATAATCACTATAAATATGGGAGATGCCTCTTTGGTAAAAAAAATAATTCAAAATTGGAAAAGAACAATAAGAAATGTGGAATGGAAAAGATACTAATCCTACTAATCCAGATTCTTATCCCAGATCCTGGGAGCTGCAGGTAAAATGGCTTGAGAGCTGCTCTTCTGTACTTCTTGAGATTTTTCCAAACAGTGAGATGTTGACAATATTGACTTCAGCTTTTTTACTTTAGAAGACAAGATGAAATGTCCTATTAAAAATGTTGACTGGTGCCTATGATGCATTTTCCTTCCCCTAGCTTCTTTTGAACTACTGTACCCAATTATGACTGTTAAGAACGTATATTTTTCTCATCAGGTCATCAACAGCAGTATAGAAGAACACCTCTCTATTATTCTGAAAGGTCTATTTACTGAACTTTTCAAACTGTTAATTTGTAGTTCATAAAAATTGCTGTAACAAAACCCAATTATTTATTTGATCACTTCACAAAGGATTATTCATTCTATCTCTTTGTCTACTTTATCAAGACAAGATACAAGTTTCTACAATAAGCATCAATTAACATCCAGCATCATTATACTCTTAAAACCATGAACATAATTTATTTGGTAGCTTCTGTGAATGGAGGTAATAAAATCTACTGAACAAAAGTTTGAGTAATATCAGAAGATGCTTCATCAGCAGTTTTCTGATTATCTACCATAAACTCTAGACAAATAGCCACTATTAGCATCACCTGTTGTAGAAACAGTCCAGTTCTGTATCAATATTAATGTACTCACTGCTATTAACATGGAGAAGTTTTGTTTTTAAAGAGTTGGGAAAAAAATGAGATACTGAAAGATAATAGAACAGGATACAAACCGAGATATACAAGTAAAGAAAAGAGGTAGGTTTCAGGCAGACAATTTGCACAAGGCAAAGCAGCATGTACTAAACCAGAAGTGCAACTAAAATATCTGAAGAGCAAAAGAGTACAATAAATGTTGGTATAAAGCCCTCAGACTTTGTAGGCTGCCAATCTTTTCATTAAAATCAGGTTGGAAGACTCACAACACCAAGAAAATTAAGGAAAGGATCTAATAGACACCAAAGTGTGATGTACGTGAAGCATGACATACATACACTTTACATAGACAAAACCCCTGTATTCAAAGCTATAAAACAATTTCTTTCCCAAGTTGAAATCTTTACATGGCGAATCTTTTAGTACAGAACAGGGAGAAAAGAGCAAAAGGGGACAAAGTATGCTCTGGCCACTCATTTCTTTCTAAAATTTATATAGCAAAACCAGCTGTTTTGAAGCCATGAAAGTAAAAGTAATTGCATTTTATGGATAAAATTCTAAGAATGTTTCTTAAAAGTTACAGTTGGGGTACCACAATTCAGCTTTCAGGACTGTGAGATTTTCAGCTGGAGACTTCAAACACAGGAATAGGAAAATAAATAAGAAAATAATCCCAGATTATGAAAAACCTGGGGCAACAGTCAATGGTTGTAGGAAGTCCTTATGCAAAACTCTAGCAGACAATAACATCCCCCAGAGAACTCGGGGTTGATCAGCAATCAGTCAGTCAATATGTTGTTGTGAACACTAGTGTGGTTTTAATACAGACAGAACTGTTTGTGGAAGACACAGTCTTAAAAAGATAGATCCTGTGGTCCAGAGGCAACGTCGTATAATTCACTGTGATTTGATGAGAGCAGTAATTATATACTTGAGAACTTTAAGTTTCATATTTATAGGTACAACTTACCTATAGAATAAATATCAAACTTTCACTGCAATCAGTGAAGATATTTAGATTAGTCTCAAAACCCCTTTGGGGTTTAGGAAATTCACTTCAGCATTGCAGCCCTGGTGTCTTCAAGACAGAGAGATAAAAACACTCAGAGGTGCACATATGAATTATAATTTTTTTAAAATAATATGAGAAGGAGAATGTGACAATGCTTTTTCCCATCCCTTTTTATTGTACTCACTCATGTTCAGTTTCCTCTCGGTGACAGATATCTATTTCCAGTAGTTGGGTCAATACCCTGACCTACATGTTCCTCTTGAAATTCTGACACTGTGTTGGAAATAGTTCAGAATTTATGGGATCAAGAACTGCTCAGAAGAACAAGATCTGGTGATCCCTTAGTGAGGGCACTTAGTGGAAAGAAGATAATAATTCCTGATCCCTGCTTCTAAGACTGTTTTTGCATTTAGCATAATACCCATTAGATAAAACGTGATATCATTTTATAGTTTTGTCCAAAAATGACCTACTGTTAAAATTTGCCCTAGTAGAACTGAGTGTAGGTTCCTGCTGAATATATAAAACTGAATATATTGTGTTTGTGAGACTATCATGGTTTTGAGTGTTGATCTCAGTTGTGAGTTTTGCCCAGAAAAGAACCCCACATAGATATCAGTAGTGCATCTTAATCTACAAAAACAATCAAAAAACCAAACAACTGTAGAACCAGAGAAGTGTGAAAATTTATCTTCATCAATTTCCTAAAATCTATTTTTGTCAAAATTCTTTGGAATTCCTAAATTCAGACAGCTTCTAATGTGCAAAATGATAATACTGAGGAGGATCTCAGGAATTGTTTTGACAAGGTATTGCAAATTCCCTTTCCTGGGTCTGAGGTCCAAGAAATACAGCAAAACAAGTGCAGCAGCTACGGCATGATTGCAAATTTAAAATGCCTCATATTCAAACTCCCTGCTAATTTGAATGCATAGTATGGGTGAGCTTTTCTGAACAGTACCTCTCTTGTAAGGCAGTTTTTTTACCAGGAAAAACTAGCTTTAAGGAAAGATTAATATGAGTATTATACCATGTTGTGTCTCCATGCATTCTCAGACTCCACAGAGGGAATTTGGCAGTAAGTAACTAAAGCCTTTAGGAGCCTTGTTTTCTTGTCAGGCAACATAGAAATATTATTGTCAAAGTATCATTCAATTTATTAAAATTAGCAACATATTTTAAGGTGATTTTAATAAGACACATCATATTTGCAAATCAGACACCATTCAACAAAATTCCTACTCTCTCCATGGCCACAGCAAAGTGATAGCAGAAGGATAGTTTTTCCCATGCTTTGTCAAGCAGCTGATCTGGCAGAAAATATACATTGTTTTGTGTGCAGTACAAATCTGGATGCCTCTTTTGGGAGCCGGGTCCCCCTTCAAGCTCTTGTATCAAGAAGAAAGGCATGTCTCTCCATTGGTAGTGTTAATAGATTGCCAGGAAACCAAGTAAAATTTTTCTTCACTGAGTAAAGGACATGGCCACAGCAACAAACACAGAGAAATATTTTCTTCAGAGCATGTTTTTGACCATTAGTTTGGGTAGGAGAGAGGTGCCAGATTTGCTATAATCTTGTTATAGTTCAGGGCAGAGATGAAGTTCTGGTTAAAGAGGATGGCAGTAAGTGAAGTCTTTATTTTCCTCAAAGAGGTAAGAATTACAATTGCATGCTCAAACTATTTTGCACCTTAAAAGGAAGCTAAGGCCAAGGGGTAGTTATGGACAAATAGATTAATTTAAAGGAGTATACTCTATGAATGTACAGTCAGACTATACAAAGACATCTTGGGATTTAGGGACCAGAGCCTTCCAAAAGTGACACTGATTGTCAGCAAAACCAAGCAGTTCTTTAAATACGCCATAAAACATTGCCTCCATTTTCCAGCTGGTTCAAAGGACGCAGGCCATGGAAAAGTCACACACCTCTGAAGATGTACCTCTTCTAACCAATAAAACCTGTGAGAATTCCAATTAAAATACATTTAAGAAGGAATGGGTTATTCTTCAGTTTGGTTTGTGCACTAGATAGCACTCTGCATGTTAAAGATCATCTATTCCTTGATATTCTGATTCAATCTATAATTCTATATTCAAATACTTTTTTGTAGTTAATGCACATTTACTTCAATGATTTGGCAGCTGGGGGCAAGATGATGCCATTAAGCAACAGCAGAACACTTGCAACATCGTATTTTTCAGTGCTGCTAACATCAGGTTGCTCATATTGCTGAAGAAGACAGAAACTCCAGTACTTATTTTTAAAACCACATGCAAGCAGGCAGGCTCAGGCAGGCACCATATTTAGTGCAGCTTTATAGTAGCTCAGACAATAATTCTTGCTGGAAAGCAGCAACCTGTGGAAAGAGAAAAGAGATAGATAGTCAAGATCATGCAGCTTTAATCAAACCATAGTTGTGACCTAGTTTTCAAAGTTATGATTATTTTAACATACAGAAAAGCTAAAGGCTTAACTCAAGAATAAAGACTTTAGACTGGAAAGCACTTAAAATATTTTTGTGGAAATTAACATCTTGAATAGTCTGAGGAATACAATACATACAAATGCATATTTGCAGTTCAGAAGATACAAGCAGATTTGACTTAACTATTTCGTGTAAATTCAGAGCTTTTCTACAAACTACTTGCATAGTGTTGCACAGAAAAGTTATTCATTATAAAAGTAAAGTTGAGGCAAAGGGGAGGAGGAGAAATGTGAATAGCTTCAATCCTAAAATAACTGAGCTAAAAGTAATTACAAATGTTGTTAAGCACACATATTTTTGTATTCAAGAAACTAGCATGACAGAGAAAAAAAGAATTGTAAATAAATCCAGACACCAAAGACTGTCTCAGACGCATAAACATGTAGAGGTATTTCCATGTCACAGAAATTATCACTGTTCAGTTTTACTGATGATAGAAGGTTTTCCTTCTGGTAAGGTTCTGTGTCAGGCTGTGGAAAAGGCCACAAATTATACATACTTTTAATTATTATAATTGTTTCTCATATTTCTCATTGCACCCTTTTGTGAGGATACCTCACTTCTGTGTTTCCACATCTGAGTAAGCTTTTGTTGCTGTTTAAATTCTTTCAGATAGATGCAAATTTAGTCTCAGGTAACACAAGGATGCCACTCAAAGGCAGGCATTTTAATAAACAGGTACAAACTGAAAATTGATGTGAGACTACAACCACCATCTGTGGCTGAGAATAAAATTATGACTTTTGGGTCATCTTCCCCTCCATGACATGGTATACTGTAGAGATAACTAGCACATCCCAATATATGGCTGTGATCAAATGCTTGGAATGCTTGCATGACCTCTACCTCCCCATACTGTTATCTCCAGTAGCACTTCATTTTTTTGAAATAAGGCCATGTCTTCCTCAGAAACCCTTGTTACAGAAGACAGAGGACTTGCACTCCCTCTTTCCACCATGTGCATCTGTAAACTTTAACAAAGCTCCAATGATTTTCTCATAATTTTTAATAGTTGGTCAATAAGAGGTACTGTGTCTCACAATGCTTGCAGACACTCATCATTTCCTGCTGTTCCTGAAAGCATGCAGCTAAGTTAGGCATTGGTCCCAGCCTGAAAAACAGTGAATTTGGTCTCTGTTCCGCTCCACAGGTCATTTCTTTTCAATGCTTGGAATAACAGGGGTTGTTGATGCTCTGGGAATCAATACTCAGTTGACACTTTCCCTGGTTTTCCCACTGTTGCCTGTTGTCCCTGTGACACTCACAGTATTTAGACACTGCTGAGAACCTGTGAAGCAAACAGGAAGAAGACCCAGCCCAGTGGTCATGTATTTTCTAGTCTACATACTATTGTGCTAAATTTGTGGTGTTATGTAGTTACTAAGATATTTTGCAAGGCTATACTTTAGCGAAGGGGCAAGAACATCAAACCACACCATTCACAAATAAACTGGTGCTGTTTCATGCAGTGACTCTGGTGGTTTTGACCAAGATTACCTCCTATGGGTTAGTTGTTAGGATTTAGCCCTGCCATACACCTCGTTATATCCAGACCCATAGTTACATTAGTTAGATCTTATCAAGCAATAAAATGAAGTTAGACTATCCCTGCTGTTTATAATGTTAAATTCCATTTTGTGATCAGTTTAGAGGCCTATTTCAATACCTTTTAAAATCTGGAGAAGTTTTCAGATTGGAAACCAGAGAAACATAAAAGTGATAATTCCCCTTTAGAAGGTGTTTTCTCTGGAAGGAAAATACTTGTTAAATATGTATATTTAAAAAAGAAAACAACAAAACTTGCAGACAAGAACAAATTTCTGGCATTAGCAGGGCACTGCTACATTTTCAAAATACAACATAATTTTGAAAATTATTCTTTCAAAAGTTGATTTCTTTGCATAATTTAAGATAAAATTAAAAACTGAAAGAATAGGAAAGTTAGTGTTGTTGAAACTTTTTGTTCATCAACTTAAAAAATCCTTTCTTACTGTAGTGTTTCAGATTTCTCATTCCCAATTAATTCACAATAAAGCTCAAAAGTCAAAATCTCTCATTTGTGTATGCAACTGAATTTTCTTACTCTTGACAGCTGTAAATCCAGTGCAAAGCTTTTTTAAGAGTTTGTGAACTTAAAGGAAGCTAAACACACCCCAGGTATCCTCACATTATTTTCCTTATTTAAGAAAAGCAGTAGAGATCTGCTTAACAGAGTCACATTTTCAGTCCTGTTTTGTGTAAGAACAGGTGAAAGATATTTGGCTGTGAGGTTTCTAACACAGTTTCCAGATCAAACTTGTTGCGATGTTCTTTGAAACTTTTCAACAGCCTTGAAGTATAACTATCATTATTTCTGATTTTACATTTACACTCACACAATATTGTTCATTGCTAAAACTATATATAATAACATATAATTTAGAAATTAGAAATTAGTTTTTCGGTTTTAATTCTGGCTGATATTTTGATGCTTTAGAGAAATGAGTCAAATATAGGATGTATTGCACAGAAATATTGAAATGCACAAACCCACGAAATATTATTCTCGAAAAGCAGAGCTGTAAACACTTATTAAAATGTTATATTACTTTTCCTGCTGCAAAATTTCTGATTAAGATTCATCACAGATTTTAGTCCAGACTTAAGCTGTTTAATGAGAGTTTAAGGGAACATGTTATATGAATCCTCTAGAGACATATAAAATGCCTTTTCACACTGTGTTAGTTTGAACAAATAATACCTCTGCCTCAGAAGCAAGTATTAAAATCTGCATCTGATTCTAGTGATCTCAACACGGGTTTACCTGTTACTCTGTTTTATACTGAATTTCAAAAAAAATCTGTCAAAAAGAAAAATTATCTCCTGTTGTTCAGCAAGCCACAGAGAAACTTTGCAGGAGTGAGAACTGAGATGGCTCTCCTGAGTGGAGAGGTGACTGGATAACAGAGATGAAAGAATTGAATTCACTAAGAGCAAAAGAGACACTGGAAGGAAATAAAAATATCTGCTGGTGATGGAGAGAGTATAGAAAGTGACAGTTGAAAGGGAAGGACTTCAGAGAAGCGACTGTCAGAAAAGGAATACCTAGCAAGTGCAGCTTAACAATAGAGTGATGGTGGGGGTGGAAACTGCATAAGAGATGTGAAGAAACATGAAAAATTAGATGGGGAAGATTGGGCAGCAGAGTGAAAAAGAACTGCAGAGTTTGAAAGCTGAGGAGTAAAGAGGAAAAAAGGTCTGGAGAGAGTTATCAAAGAGTGCACTGCTAAAATCCTATGGTAGCTCTGTGAGAAAACTTGAGATGTTAGAGCAATTTCGTATATTTATTCCACAAGATACAACCTGTTTCATTGGAAGCTTGTCACTGCTTTTTGTGAAAATGTTAATGAAGCTTTCAGCCCTGAAACTTTCACATTTCTGAAGGCACTTTCTTTGCTCCTTAGACAAAAGAATACACAAAAAAATTGTACAATGCAGCACATGGAGAGGTATTTTCAACACCATAGAGCAATCCTAACCCCAAATAAAATCAATGGGAAGGGTATTACACTCCCTTTCTGTTCTAACTATGAAGCACCGAGCTAACTTCTTGTGTAATTGAGACATAGTTGCTTTGCCCAGCAGAACAAAAGAAGTCCCTATGGATGCCCAGGGGCTTCTAGCAGTGCTGAGTCCAATGGCTCCATCTAGAAGAGAAACACTATGATCAGAGGGACAGTGCAGATGTCCCAGTGAGGTACAAAGTTTGTGTAGAAGAAAAGGAGAATGAGAAGAAACAAAACCCGCCTTCCAGTTTTTTAGCTCTTTTTATTCAAATATCAACTAAAACATAATTTTTCCTTCTCGGCTTTCTCAATGTGTCAAATTCCTCCGTTTTCCAGTTTTTCTAGATAGGTACATCAGTCTTTACATTTTTATCCAAATTTGGTTTATGCTGAGCTAACATTCTGAAGCTGATGTATTGCTCCAGGATGACTGTTAGTGTCACTGTGCAACTAATTTCTTCCTCTTTTAACTATAGCTAGACCTCCCAGAAAACATCTATGCGCACAATTTATGCAACTGCTTGCAATGAGATGACTCACGTTTTTACTGATAAATATAAATGCATTCACCAGGTAATTAAATAACTTTGAACATACAGCAAATTCTCCCAAAGTCCACCAAAACGTCTGAAAAAAATGCCATAGCAAAATGATGATTGACTTTTCACTGAATGAGGAATTTTCCCTCATTCTGTTTGCTAATGGGAATGATAAGCATAGCAATAGAGCACTCCATGACAGACAAAGCCTTTTTGTGCTGATTCATGAATATAATTAATGGCAGCTTCTTCCTCAGAGAATTCCCTCCCTTGGTTTATAATGACTGGGCATGTAAATATTCACTTATATTTTTAGTCTTAAAGGAAGGATTAAACAGATGCTTGCAAGGGGCATTTGCCACACACAAACATAGTCAAGGCCATTAGACATTTTGTATATCATTTGCACAAAAATAACTCTAGACTCTGCAAACAAACAATTACTATATCCAATACTGCTGTATATTAAATAAAAATAGTATGCCGCAGGAGATACAGTTGCCCAAATTTCAATTATTTGACCCTCAAAGATCACATAATGTAGGTTAATTGCATACGACCACAAAACTAATTCCATTTTCCACACGTTTCTAGGGAGCCCAGTCACACACCTGGTGACCATTCTGTAAGTCAGGGTTAAAAATTTGGAGCACTCAGAACTGAGAGGAAAGATGTCACCAACCCAACACTTGTCCTCACTCCCTGTTGCAATCAAGCAGCATTGAGAAGGAACTGGCACAGACTAAATGCTGAGGTAAAAACCTGGCATGTCCAGTCAGGTAGTATGACTTCAGCAAATGAGCTGGAATGAGAAAACTTTGGAGTTAGTGTCTTGGTTGGACATCACTTACTTGAATAAGGAAAAGGTATTGTTAATTATTGATAGAGAAGAAAGAAATCAAGGAAATCAAAATGTTCCATAAGAAAACATCTTTAGAAGAATAGGATGAGAGAAAATTAATCATTTGATTCTGGTGACTACTAAACTCTTCCAGCACAGGTTGTTGTGATGCTTCTCCAATACTTACTTCTCTTCCATAAATACTTGCTGTTTCTTCCTCTGCCACTTCTTGAGAATTTCAGAATTGCCTTTGGAAGTTTTAGTCAGAACATGTATTAATCTAAATTTCCTATAAGTAAGGCAAATTAGGGCTTGGCACTGGACACAGTCTGCTGGCGAGTAGGAGGAAAGAGAGTTTAAAGGATTATTTATTGTGTATTTTGTAGTGTGGGCTTTCTTCACCTTCAGAAGAGTCTTGTGCTCAGCAGCTTCAGAGACAAAACACCAAGTCACATGGGCAATGCATATTATTTCTTGTATACTGACAATTTTCAAAGTTGTGTCAGCAAATTAACATTAGAATTGGGAAAACATATCTATACATAAACTTCATGAGCACAGAGTTCGTCATAATGTAAACAGAATGTCTTCACAGATACATAGTTTAAGTGATAAATTTTATCAAGTAAATGGTGAAAGTACTTTAGCAATATTCTAGTTCTATGAGGTATATACCATTATTCTAGTCTCTTCTTTTGTCTCAAATTTTGTGGAGCATCACTGACAGATGGCCGACTTTCCCTAAAGCTGTTTGCATTTCAATTGTGACTTCAAGGTGAAGCTAGAATGCTAAAAAAAGTAATGTGTTTTGAAATGCTAGCTCCTAAAAATATGTAGTAAGAATATGTCAGATACTTTAAGGAACATAAAATGACTGCACCCATTTGTTTGTGATCTTCATGGACCTTACAAGAATTTAGTTTATTTATCAACACAGCAATTTATAAATTGTATTTAATAGCAAGTTTGGAAAGCAAGTTTCCAATTCATGGTTCACACTGGAAATCTAAGAATTATACTCCACCAATCAACAAGCAAAAAACCAAAAATATACTAGGTGATATATTTTCAAGATGAACAGCACAAATTTTGAATAATGAATGCTTGCAATAAACTTCTAACAGATAATCTTCAGAGCAAAAATAACTCAGAGAAATAATATAGTGAATAATGAATGCATGGAAGAAATACCAGCCTGTATATGGACAAATCTTGCACAGGAAAAGAGATAAAAAATGATAAATACGTGATTTGTTATGAATTATTCACCTTTGTTCCTGCTTATAAAAAACATATTTTCCTCTCAGTTCTCCCACTATAAGTCCTTAGTTACTTTTTTGATTACTTCCATTCTAATTACTTCCATTCTATTTCATAAATATATCCAGACAGAGACTTTTGGGTTACCTGGCACCAGTATCCCTGAGAAAGCAGCGTCCTGAATTAGTCAACACTGGTTTAAATTGACAAATCCTTGATTGTGTTTCTCTCTCACTGTCTACGCAGGTGTTCTGATTTGGCACCACAAATGTTAATGAATTAAACTTTGCTGTGTCTGTGAAGTACAAAATTCTTCATATATTCATGAATCTGAAGGCTGGAAAAAACTATTAGGCCACCCAATTGGCTCTGCTGTGTGAAAAGGACCATAAGATTTGGCTGCTACTACTCTGCAGAGTTTAGGAGCTTGTAAATAAACTCATAGGTATGTATTTTGTATTGTAATATAATCCTCAAAAGCAAAAAAAAAGAAAAGCAGGGGGGAAAAGTAGGAAAATAAAAAATCTCATAGTTAAAAAGTTAAACACCTATACTAGGTCTCAGAATTTACACAGGGCAGAACTGGGAATACCTTCCATTTTTTACTGTAGTCATTAAACTACATCTCCCTTCACTAGATTTCCCCAAATCAGAAGATTGTATGCCCTTCATACTGAAGGGAGCAATGTAATGGTGGTTTGTGACTCAGAAACCATACAGGTTCCAAACTGGAATTTCAAGTTTAACACTGCTGAATCCTTTTTGTTTCAAGGCACTGAAAGTCACTCCAGTTGTTAACATCCCTACCTTGCAATTACCTGGAAAATGAGACAATATGAAGAACACTTTTAAAACTGTGAGCTTGAGTTAAAAAAATTTGGGGCTTAGGAAAAGAAAAAACATAAGTAATGCTAGGAAAGATGCAGATATTTCATGTGAGCTTCCTGAAAACTCTGGTGTATGATTTTAACTTCCTGCTGCATTTTAATATTGTTGTATAATTTCATAACTGTCCATGTGAGACTCAGAGGATACTGGAATTATCAGAGAAGGATGTTTAAAGACCCAGTGTGCACTGCTATAAAGGTTCATGTTGTGAAAGTATTTATATATTAATAACACTTCAGTTGCACTGTATCAACCATGTGAACAGTGCTATTATAAAAAGATAGATTTTCTAGAATACCACTAAATGAGAAATTCAGTGCTGACCCATGGGGACAGATGAGACAAAACAGGTACAATATCTGTCACTTTCCAGTCATCTATTTTCACATCAAAAGGTATGATAATGGTTCTTGCCTTCACTGCACACGCCGAGAAAAAACAATTTCATGCACACACATTCTGGTGATTCCGCTCCAAATCAGTTTACCTTCTGTAAATTACCTCTTTTTTTTTTTTTTTTTTTTTTTTTAATGTATTGTAAAGTGCAGACCCAAGGTTATATTGTCTTTCAAAAATAATGAGTGCACTGTGCACTGTGCCTCTGGTTAATCTTAGCCAGCTTGCGGACTTCATATTACCCAGGAAAGATATACATTCTTAGAAATTGCTAACTTTGGAAGAAGCTCACTGGCTAGTTTTCAGAATGAACCTGGAAGCATTGCCTAAGCTCTTCTAGCCTTATTCTCCTTGCATAATGCTTTAATCTGAAATAGTTCTATTGCTAGCAGAACATAGTAATATAAGTAAAGGTGGCAAAAGAAGATCCTGTAATAAAGAGCTCTTACAGTTCTGAGTTTACAGCAAGGACATAGAAATACAGATTTATCAAGGAAATGTATGATGTGATACCCAACCACATTTAGCATCACTTATTCTGAATCATTTTACAGAATGGATATCTTTGCGTACTGAAACATCACTTAGCCATTTTTCTGTCTTGTAGCAATGGTAAGTGGTAAAACCATTATGCAAGAAATCTTTGTATATCTCATACCCAGCATGTTTATCGAAGACATTTGCATAATTTGCAGACCATGCAGCATCACTCTGCCCTGTAAATTATTAAAAGAGCAGATTTTTTTTTTTTTTTTTTTTCTCTCCATATTGGCAAAACTTTTGATCATCCTAGTGGAAGTTATACCCGTACTTTAGGTTGAATGTGGGGTGACAAGCATACGAAAGTAAAAGGTAATTGATTCATTTCTTATATTTTTACGCCTTATTTAGACAACTACGGTGCAGACATTTATGCAGAAGTTTATCTGCATAAGTGGAAAACATTCAAGGAGGAGACACTGAATCTTTTTCATAAAAGTAGTGGTCAGGAGATATGGTCCGATTTCCACTTTATCTCGTGTAATTCATATTGGGGTGTTACAGAATATTTGTACATCTTAGCACCTGAGTTAGGCTTGCACATCTTATTTTATGGACAACACTGATCTCTCCAGAATAATAATCTTTAATCCTGATTATCTTCCCCTATAGCAATCTTTCATGATTACTGTCAGGTTGATGTAGAAAAGTTAGCAATGTTCCTGCATGATATTACTGTCACAGAAGCTATGTAGGCTGTTCATTTGCAAAGCCCAAAGCCCACATAATGTTGTGATGATTTTCTCCCCCTCTGATGAAACTATCTATCTTGATATGATAAATTTTTTCAACAGTGCTAGTACTGATATTCTCTTTGCACAGTGAAGATCTGTATACAGTTTTCTGTCATTAATATTTCTAGGATTAATTTTGCTTCTGTGGACAGTTCACAAGTTTATAGTCTTCTTTTAAAAACTGGGTTTTCTTCTCTCTTTCTGTTCATTTTCTTGATGCATATTGATAAAAACATGGCTATAAAATAGAAGTTAAGCTAATTACTGTTGTAGGTAAGTCCATCATTGTATTTTAAATACCAAACTGAAAACAAAAATACCAGGCTGCATGAAAGAAGCTATTGCCAGTCATTCCTATTTATCTCAGGCAGGTGTTCTGGTTTGAATAATTTTTCTTTGTTATGGAAGACAGAGAATTTTATGTGGATAAATGTGCAATATTTCCAGTGGTTTTGGTAACTGGAATTAGTGATGATTTTTTTTTTTTCATAGATAGACTAAACCCAATCAATCATGCAGTATATTTTCTTTGCCACGTGCTCAATATTCTCAATACATTCACTGTTCAGCATTTCCAGTGAATGTTTCTTCCTTTGCAATGTCTTGTTTAAAATGTCTAGCAAAAGCTCCTTCTCAGCATGTAAAACAGTTTTTGTGCTTCTTGCATATACTTGCTTAACCACTTTTTAGTATAAAATTACACTGCTTCCTTAATATCACTTTAGAGTGGATGAGTAAATGAAAAGTCTATACATATGGACATGAAAAAGCTATACAAAGAAAGCTTGAGAGATGCAAATCCAGATCTCTATACAGGATGAAACAGAATATTCTATTCCATTTTTATACTTTTCAGCATTACTCTGATGAAGATATTTTACCATTCTGCTTGTTTAGGTTTCACTATATCTTCTTTACTTTGAATTAAAAGCTTTTTTTGGAAATGTCTTAGTCTAAAACTGTGTGATGTACTTCAGTTATATTGTTATTTTCTTCAAATAGCTTTAGAGGGACAAAAGTTATTAGGGCAAATGACAGTAATGAAAAGTATTTTTTAAACTGGATTATCTTAAATGTACCAGATAAAACTTGATACATTCCCAAGTACCAGATAAAACTTGATACATTCCCAAGAAAGGGAGGTGAAGGTACCACAATGCATAACAAAGGCTTTCTTTGCAACTGCTTGTTCTTTGAGCAGTGTATTCATACCTGGAAAAAACTGCGTGTCTAAGATCTTCATTGTGGTCTACAAAATGGGTCTTACCAGGACCTACCAAGCAACAGATAAGTAGTGTTCTGCGATGGTGAATGACCATTTTCCTTCCCTGTTTCCTTCTCCAGGAGAATGGCAGCAGACAGGTGTCAAACCAGTGATGACATTATTTAGAAGAAAATTCTGGGGAATAAATTGGGAGATAGCAAAGCCAAATCATTCATCATGGTGGGCAGTGAGACACGAAAACTGCAGATGAGAGACAAATAGAAAATGGAAGAAAGCCAATATTCCAGTAATTTAAAGATTTTACCATGGTAGCTGCCGCTCAACACCAGTAAGCAGCTTGTAATAGGAAGAAACTTGACAGGCCTCCTAACACAGAAACCTTTCTGTTCTTTTTCAGGCATTTTTTTGTTTGTTTGTTTTTTAGTTTTGTTGGGTTTTTTTGTTTTGTTGTTTTTTGTTTTTTTTTTTTTTTTGTCTGGGCCATTTATATTAATAACTATTTTGAGACAGATCTGCCCATGAAGAAGTGGCTGTAGAAAGCTTGATGTGACAGCAGGATGATCTGAGTGATATTCCAGGATAAATAATAACAGAAAACATAAAATTAACATCCTTAATTCTTTACATTTTACTGGTGAAGATCCTTGTAGTTTAAAAATTGTCTGTGTTCTCTGCGCAGCTCCATCACTTTTATATCTTAACACACTTTACACTAGAACTAAAATATATTCTAGAAAATTAAAATCAAACAGCAGTTCTTTAAACTAAACAAATCTGTCCCACAACATCAGAAATTTCCTTCAACAATAATTTTGTATGCTGCCATTGGGATCTCTGTTGCACTTTGGTATACTTTGTGTAAAGCAATGTAGATAACTGTTAGCAGAGTGACTAGCTCTCATTTCACTGAAAATTAATTTTCTGTTGCCTAAATTTTTTTAAGTAAAGAAGATTTTGCATATGAATAGAGACTACTGGTTTGGAGCAAAATTTCTGAGTTCATTTTAGGCATATAAACTTATAGAATTGCCAAAAGAATAAAACCATCAAGATATATTATATAATAGCAGTTGAAGAACATTAAAAAATATACTATAAATCCAGGAAAGAAATTGACAATTCAAATCTATTTAATTTGCATTTACAGATAATCAGTTCCAAGCATGAAATGCTACTTGATCAGGTAATGGCTTCATTAACAACAGTTAATCACATACTACCTTCAATTCATTTTCAGAACTTGGAATTAGTTATGCAAATTATAGCAATAAAAATATCTCAGTCAAGGGCTCAATTCATTTGAGAAAAATACCCATGCAAACTCACCACAAATGTATTGATTATTTATAAGAACCAGAATGTGAGATGAATATCTAAACCTAGAATAAAAATAGTGATATTAGCTAGATAGATATACTACTCTGTATATACAATAAATGCAAACAATGGAAACAGTTGTTTGGTGTTTTTTATAGGAAGTTTACTGTCACTTTATTCATGTGGAAAAATCAGAATTTCCTGTATCTATGAACCCAAATGGCATATTAAAGGTAATTTTAGCAAATTTCTTTGAGTTAGAGCTCTTAGAAAACATTCATCCTTGAAAACAGAATTCAAAAATAATTAAAAATTACAACAAAAAACCCTTCTCACAGTTTGCTTTTGTTCTGAGTCCTGGATGCAATCCAGTGGAACAAGTCATCTGTCATTTAGACACAATATAAGTAAGCAGAGAAAGTGAATGAGGAAAAAATGTGGTTTCCCTAAGTGCTATGTTATTTATGGATATTGTAATTTTGAGTACTTGGTATAGTTTTATATTTTAACAGCTATTTCATCAGAAACAATATCCTAGTAAGCTGGGTGTTGGGATGGGAAAAACATTGTTAGTTCTGCTACTGAGGATTTTCAAGGGTGGCACAAGTGAGCTGTACCATGATGTCATGCACAACAAAGATAGTTTTACTGGTTGTGTGCAATGCATAGTCTTGTGTTGTGCAGCAGCTCACATATGCCCATATTTTGTTGTGCTAGTTTAAATTTCTACATGATGCTGACAACAACTAATATATTTATCTTTTTTTCTCAAGAATGAAACCACAAAAAGAAAATAGTATGCTCACAGGTATCAAGCACACAGTGAGGAATTCAGCCCTAGATATGCAGCAGGATAGTGTTGTTTAAAATTTGTTCATAGAATCAAAGAGCTGCTTAAAATACTTCTGCTATTCAATAAATATTTGTTATATAAAGAGATTGTGTATGTCTCTGAAAACTATCTGGAACCACAAATATCTGCCTTTCCAGGTTTTACATAAATAGATCAACTTCTTAAAATACCCTCAACTTTCACTAATCTTCAGCGCAGGATTAAAAAGCATTAAGGGAATGATATGATGTAAAACTCATACCTTGTGTATGGTCAGCGTTTTCATGCCTCCTTACTTTGAACTACCAAGGAAATCTGTGCAACTGGCACAAGAGGTGCAAAGTTACTCTTCCCAATAAGACAAAGATATTAAACATGGATTTGTCCGATCCCATGGAGTGCAACAGTTTACACAAGTGGTTAAGTGAAAGGGATTGCTGAGAACCTTTCCTAGTACTGGTATATACAAATTATAATTAAAGTGACATACTTCTTCAAATTAAAGAAAACCATATAAAAGGAAACTGCCATAGGATTTGCACTGGCCTAGGGTGCTTTCTTAGGTCAGTTTGATAGGAATCTGTCAAGCCAGGTCTCTTCACTGCCCATTGCCAATGGCTTTTATATTAACAGAAGGGAATTATAGATGGTTTTAAAAAAGAAGTCATGAATACTTTCCTCATTAGCATAATGAACAGCTGTTTCATAACTAGTATGCTCCTTAAGTGCTCTTAGTGAAATCATACAGTGTCCATGCTCAGTGAAACATGAAAATGCAAAGAAATCAGGAAACAATCCCATTTGCCATCATTTCCATGGACAGTTACTTTTCCTAATGTGTGTATTTGAGCTGAGCAGCTGCCTGAGATGAAGGACTGCAACCTTCTTGCACTCAGGAATCCCACATATTTAAGTTTTTCACTGAGTATTCCTCAGTTACATCCTGGATTAATTTGTGAGAGGTAAATAGTACATGAGCATTCCTCTGCTGTTGGACAGAGGTGCATTGATGGTTCTTTTGCCTGCCTCCGTCAAGCTGCCAGTCAAGAAATCTACTACACCACATGAGCTTCATGTGCCCAGCTGATAATATAATCTAGTAATTTTGAACAGCCTTCTACCAGCCTGCACTAATATAACCAAAGGGATACAAGTAAAAGAAGCAGGTGGAACCTCCTGGCTTCCTAAAGAACATCAATGAAATGCAGGTGGATGCTACGGTACTTTTCTTTCCTTCTTGCATAAATCCCTGTATTTTTATACCTCTGGCTAGGAAATTCATAACTGTCTCTTTTAATATATATTAATATATATTCGCATGCCCTCAAATGGGTCTAGACTTGGTTGGTGTCACATTAAGAATGTTTTTTTTAGGGATTGGGTGAGATGTTGTTTTATGATATAGGAAGAGTCCTAAGCAGAGAAATTTCTCTTTGTGGATTTGGGGATATTACCTTATTTATGGGTGTGTGATTTCATCACAAAATGTAAGAAAAATGAAGATTGCAGTGGCAGTAAGAGATTTGAAAGCATTGTGCTAGCTAATGAATCACGTTTCACAATTTTATTTGGTCAGTGCATATTCCCACCTCTCATTGAGGTGAAGAAATGAATTAATTTTGTATAACTAAATATGTTTCAGGTTATTTCAAGCATTTAAAGCTTAAAAAAGACAAGAAAGGAGGAAGAAAGGAGAAGAAACAACATAAAGCCCTTAACTTCAGTTCAGGAAGTAGCAAATCTCCCTGCACTAGTGATAATCCAAAAACGTTTAACCAGAATAATAAAAATATCTTGCTTGCTACCATAACTTATTTTCATGACCTACATTAACTGTTATGGATGCTTCCCATCAGTACAGATATATCTTTTATCAGTCCAGAATATATCAGTTTGCCAGACAAACCTATTAAAAGAAACTAACAATTGACAATAAATTGTTTAAACAATTAAGCGTATTAAAAACAATGTAAGAGAAAAGTAGAAGACTTTTAAATGTGAACCAAATGAACATACAAGCCAAGAAATAAAAATAAGTATTCAAGATTCAGTTTCAGCGTATGCTGTAGCTGGCTTTATTCAGCAAAATTTTCTGAAAGCCAATTGAAAAACTTACTTAAAAAGAAAGAAATCCTATAGCATCAAGAGGTATTCTAACAAAGTCAAGATACCCACAGAAGAGTTTGTTTGCTGCTGAGAAAGATGAAAATGTGTGCATTCTGTTTCTAATTGGCTGCAAAGTGCAGAAAGGAAAGAAAAAAAAAGGGAAAAAGGTAACTTACCTCAAAATGATTATATAAAAGAAATTCAATTAATGTGGCATGCAGAAAAGGTTAAATAAATTCTGTGGTTTCTTTCAATGTATAGAACTGATTGAGAAGAATTTTTAGAAGATAGATGTTTTTCTTGTAATTCATTCAATACTAGTAGTCAATCGCCACTCAGTTTGGGATGATAAACCAGTATCTTCATCTTCATGTGGTGTCATACCACCTCTCATTTTTGCCATGTGATGAATGACAACTGATAATATGGGGTGAAGAGCACACTTAAACAATACTCGTCAGAGTATTAAGGATTCAGCATGCAAGAATCATGCTTAATGAATAAAAAAGGTATTATGCTGTAAACAACAGACAGATACATAAATGCAAACAAGAGTAAGATCTGTGAAATACTTTTTGTGGAAAAAATAGAGAAGTTTCAGCTGCACTAGAACTTTGGATTAAGAAAAGGATAGAAAATTCAATATAATGAGAAGAACAAAAGGGATATTTGTTTAAGAAAGCTTGAAAGAAGAACAAAAAAATCTTTCTTTTTAGGAAGGGTTTTATGAAGACAATATTTATCAATTTCATTTATTTTAGAGGCAAGACAACCGTCAGTTTACTTGCACAGAATAAGTGTTAGGATGGATTTACAGGAAGGATTTTCAAAAGGATTTATACCTGAGTCCCAGATAAGGCTCTATAGGGGTATTACAATGTTATTGATTTGAGGCTGCAAGAACAGGTATAATAAAAACCTATTGGAGATGGGCAAGAAATATTTTTCCTTTCAAGATATAAAATATGCATGCATAAATATACAAAAAAGTGTTTCTCCAAATTAAGCATGTCATATTATCTTATAAACCCAAGACATTAGGACCTAAAACTGTCATCTTCTTTTCTCCCTCATTAATCTCAAAATATAACTCACCTTCCCACACAAAATTACATGCTATAGATTCAAGTAATGATTTCTGTCTAGTTAAAGAGAACAATAGCATATATTTCATGCATGTCAAGCACAGATTCAAAAGAAAGCAGATTTATTTTAGAACTGAATTTAGACTTCATTTCTGACTGGTCAAATCTGATATTTACCTTTAAAAAGACTGACTAATGAAGACTTATTGATTTGTTCCCTGGAATTTTGTACTATAATTTAAAACATATTCTGCAAGGACAGGTTATTTTGCAATCATTTGGCTAATGAACATAACAAACATTAAAATGTAGGAATAAGTCTTTGGTGATGACTCTGTCAAGAAGGTTAAGAGTGAAAGCCTGACATTCTAGGTGCTGGAGAGTACCAGAAAAGTCTGATGGACATTTGTGTTAGGAGCAATGTTAAGGTTAACAAATAATTTTTTTGAAAATTCTACTGACTGGAGAGACCGCAAAGCTTGCATGCAACACAAAAATAATTATAGTAGTGAAGATATGAAACTCTTCAGAGGTAAAGCAGAATATAGAATCATAGAATAATTAGGAGTGGAAAGGACTTTCAGATCATCAAGACCCAGCCCCCCCACTATGGGGACCCCACTAACCCATGTCACCCAAGGCTCTGTCCAACCTGGCCTTGAACACTGCCAGCGATGGAGCATTCAGAGCTTCTTTGGGCAACCCATTCCAGTGACTCACCACCCTTGAAGTAAAAAACTTCCTCCTTATATCAAATCCAAACTTTCCCTGTTCAAGTTTTATCCCATTACTCCTTGTCCTATCACTACAGTCCCTAATAAAGAGTCCCTCCCCAGCATCCCTGTAGGCTCCCTTCAGATACTGGAAGGCTGCTATGAGGTCTCCATGCAGCCTTCTCTTCTCCAGGCTCCCAAATTTCTCAGTCCTCTGATCATCTTCGTGGCCCTCCTCTGGACTTGTTCCAACAGTTCCACGTCATTTTTATGTTGAGGACCCCAGAACTGCACACAATACTCCAAGTGAGGTCTCCCAGGAGCAGAGTAGAGGGGCAGGATCACCTCCTTCCAATCTGCTGGTCACAATCCTTTTGATGCAGCCCAGGATACGGTTGGCTTTCTGGGCTGCAAGAGCACACTGCAGGCTCATGTTCATTTTTCCA
>JANRGW010038499.1:0-36594 GCA_024733675.1 Psilopsiagon aymara | reverse complement strand
GGGAAGTTTAGATTGGATATGAGGAAGAAATTCTTTACCGTAAGGGTGGTGAGGCACTGGAATGGGTTGCCCAGGGAGGTTGTGAATGCTCCATCCCTGGCGGTATTCAAGGCCAGGCTGGACATAGCCTTTGCTGATATGGTTTAGTGGGAGGTGTCCCTGCCCACGGCAAGGGGGCTGGAACTAGATGATCTTAAGGTCTTTCCAACCCTGACTATTCTATGATTCTGTGTGCAGTATTTGGAAAAGTTTCTTGTAAAACAGCTATAACATTGTAGCACTTTTATATCCCTCAGTTTGGCAAATACTCAGGTTTTTTGCTTTCCCTTTGGGGAGGAATTGTCCATATGACCTGAAAAACTTTGGTCTTTCTTAATGACTCAAGTTGAAAGTGAACAGTAGTGGCCTGTGCCAAGTATTGATCTGATCCTGGAAAGGGATGGTCGGCTGCAGGCTGCATAAGTGGAAGCTGTATGTGGTTCAAACTGCTCTTTGATCAGGCTGCATCGCTTCCTGTCTTATTTGTGAGTTATAAAACAGAGATCTGTGTTCTACAGGCTCCTCTTTCCTGTATTTTGTCCTGAACTTTTCCATATTTAAATGTCCCTGTGTTTCCTGTATACTTTGTGACAAGTTGTCACAAAGACACTCCCTGGGGAGCCTTGCTCATGTATAAATAGTGAGTGCATTTTCTGCTGTCTGGTGCTATCACTAAAGAGCCATGAATCTCTCTTCCACCTTTCTCTCTATGGTTTTGCCCAGAATGAGTGACTGTGGCTACTCCATCATATGTGGTTCTGTAGTGGAATCATAGAATGGTTGGGGTTGGAAGAAATCTTCAAAAAACATCTAGTGCAAACCCCCTGCAAATGAACAAGGACATCCTCAACTAGGTCAGGTTGCACAGAACCACATCCAGCCTGGCCTTGAATATCTCCAGGGATGGTTCATCCACCACCTCTCTGGGCAATCTGTGCCAGTGTTTTACCACCCTCATTGTAAAGAATTCCTTCCTCATGTCCAGCCTGAATCTCTCTTTTAGTATCTTCACCTTGTCATACAGGCAAGTCCTGCACAGAGTAGTTGCAGGGCCTCAGGTCCAGCCTAAAATGAGGGATGGCAGTGGCACTTCTCAAGACCTTCCATACCTTTAGAGACACCCCATGATGAGCATCAGTTTTTTCCCAATATGCTAACGGGAACAGACCCAGCATGACAAGGATCAATGTCTCCTTCCCAGGCTGGACTCCCCTTCCCCACCATGTCTCTGTCTGGGTGCATCAGGCCCAGGAAGATACTAAACCAGGCACCTTTTGGTACCACTGAGCATGTTTTGGAGGAACAGCCCTTTGCATGTGTAGCTCATGGATGATGGGTGTGTGGACCCCACAGGCATGAACGGCTCTGCCTTGTGCTCCTTGCTGCCATCCAGCCACGCTGTGACCACAGGCTGAGACCAGCACCAGTCCAGAATGGCTTTTCTTAATTACAGCTATTTCAGTGGAGACTGCAGCTTCCACAGGAGTAAAGTGCCAGGACTTGGGAAATGCCAGTCAGAATCAACTGGAAAGGCAAAACTCTTGTTGTTGTCATTTCTACACCACAATTTGAATGTTTAAGAAGCCTTTTTTCCCTCACTTACACCCAAAGACAGATGATACAAGAAAAGCACAGCTTTGCTCCAAGACCATCCACTCTGGATTTGCATAGTACTTTATTATTTATAAAGAGAAACTGGCTTACTTCCAGATTCATACGCCAGAGGCTGAATGTGCTAAATTTAAATACCAAAGTATTTCAGATGGATATTTTACATTAACAGCAATCTCATGTATTTTAGTTTAGTGTTTCCATGTACTTTTTCAAAGTTAAGCTAGACTCACTGTAAGAAGGAGTGTTTCATTAATTTTTATAAGTTATAAGAAGCATATGTTTAAAAGCTTCATTTTGTAGCAAAGTATACTTTAGACATATTTATTTACATAATGGCCACATTAAAAGGAATTTTCATATGGAAAAATCCAGCAATACTAAGCAACTGTTACCACAAATTTTAAAAAAATATATATATTAATGATATGAAGTGAAAAGAAACAGGAAAAATTCAAAATATGAAATGAGAGGATGTGATTTTTTTTGAAGTGCTCAGAGGGAGCACATTTCCACTCCTATCACAAAGCCAGTGGAAGCACAGCTTTCTAAAGGGACCTTTCATGAGGAATCACAAAAAGGAAAAGAAGCATTGAAAGAATTGAGATTTTTCCCTTGGAAAACCAGATCTTCATCTTGAAAAGGTGAGAAGTGTTGATTTTAGCTTTGCTGTTCTTGTCAGTTTTAGTTCAGGTTACACTTTGTTAAATGTACTATGCAATGGGTATCTAGCATATATAAACCAAATATGTTACTGTAATACAGCAGCAAATGAAAAACACACAAAGGTTAAATGTTTTGACAGTATCAATACAAGAGTCAGCACAAAGTTGGCACCTCTTCTGATGAGCAAGTCTGTGAAATATCTTAGGTTTCGGAAAAAAAACCCCAAACAACCCACAAACTTTTTTCTTTAAGAAAAAAAAAAAGAAACCTCTTCAGCATTTTTTCAGCTCAAAATTACCGCAAGTATTACCGAAAATTGTTACAACTAATAAAAATAATACATCAGCATGTCATCCTACTTGAATTAAAAAACAGCTACTGTAACCTCCATATGTCTGAAGAAAAGTTGGAAGAAATGCTCGAAATGTCATTTGTTTTCACAGGCTTTCAGAGCTTAGACTCTGTAAGCCTGTTCTTAATAGGAGTTTGAATTACCATCTAAATAATTTGTACAACATGCACTGGAGAGATTTTAGGCATATAAAAGTCTTATGGGTTTTGCTGTGCTCTGTCTGAAGAGCTGCTGTTTCTGCAGGCATGTGTATTCACATTTTCAGGGTGGTTTAATACTCTAAGGTTTTCAGCAGGGGTGCAGGTTTTCACATCACATATATTTTTTGAGAAAAAGACAAGTGATCCTTTTTTTCTCTCAATGTTGGGAGAACATCACAAAGAACAACGGGAATTTTGCTTCCAAAAGCCTCTAAGATTGGACCTGTTGTGTCCAAAACCTGTTAGACCTACCACAGAGCCTGAACCCTGAAAACCATTAAGCTGGAGCCAAAACCCCAATAAAGCTGTGAGTATGTTGGGAAACCAACAAAATCATCATTTCCAGGGATTTATTTCCTCTCTAAGTAACAATGCTCTTGACTTCTTCCCTGCAGAGAGTTGTGTAACGTCCAGCTCCATGAAGGCATGCATTCCCGGAAGAGCGGAGGTCCTGAGAATGTCAAAAGCTCTTGAAAACAGGTCCACCTTCCACTTCGCCAGATACCACGGCAAAGACTGCACTGAGAGCTAATTTTGGATAACGAGCAATCAGCAGGGGCAGAACATCCTGTAAGTATCTGCAGCTGAACCCTCTTAAACAAGATTGGGATCACCCAAAGCTTTTCTGATAGGTGTTAATATGGTGATTATAGTTTACAAAAGGCCTGTGGTTTTATTTTTGTCTTGTCACACGCAAAGGCAGTTAGACAGGAAAGCTGCCCTAATGCATCAATGTTTAAGAGTCAGAGGACTACGTGCAGGATGCAGGAAATGCTTATGTAGCAGTAACTGCTATGTAAATTTAGCCATGGTTGTTGCATGAATGGAGTTGGGCAATGATGTGATAGCATAACTCAGAAATACTGTTTGGATACATGTAGTTTCACTGGAACATCTGCTTTAGTCTGCCAGAGTATCTTGAAGTACAAGTCTGTTGTATGTAAAATAGACATGCTCATGGATATTTGTAATGTATGAATGTGTTCTCTGGGAGATACACCTCCTACTTACATTTTTTTGCACAACTTTCTTGGGATGGATAGGAGCCACCAGCTCTTGGAAGGTGACCTACTCAACAAAGTATGTAGGGCTGTTTCTTCCACTTTCTGCTTCTGTTCTTTCTCACCTTTGCATTTAAAAGACTGCCTTGAACAGATAGGATCCTAAGTGAGTCTTATCAAGGTCAGAGCTCATTGCTCTGGCGCAGATTTGAATATGAAACTTTGTAGGTATCTGATTCCCAAACATCTTTGGAAGCCACGTTCACCACCACTAGTCTGTCTGTAATTGCGGTCAGATTTCTGCTTCCTTTGTTTAGTTTACATTTTTACAAGACATATCCAATTTAGCTTAATCAAATTTAATTTAATTTCATATAAATTTAAAAGTGTTGTGTGAGAATTTTTTTTTTTTTTCTTTTGGATTATGGTTTTTTGGCCATTGAGCAAAAAACTGAGAACTTAAAATTTCATGAAGATGAATTTACATATTTTAATTTGCTCTCTTAAAAATGCTTAAAGGTAAGTTACTTATTTCAGAAGACATTAGTCTCTGTTTTCCTTTTTCTTTTTCTTCAGTGGTCAGAAATAAATGAAATCTCCTGGCAATGGCAATTTTCATCCAAGGATCTGCTAGGATAGTCATTGTAACCAGAAGCAGTGAAGGCACACAGAGAAGTTTGCTCCGCTGCACTGCTAGGACATACTTGGGGAAAGTTTTCTCTAGTTAGATCCCTTGACTCTTCCACTGTCCGTGAAGTACGTAGTTTTTGGGGGAAGTGGCATTCAGCTACATGTGGAGTAGTTTAGGAGAGGCATTTGTTTGGCACCTGTCTCATTCACTGTATAACTATTTCATACAGCATGGAAAGCAGTTGCAGAAACTACTGAAAGATAATCTCTGCCTACATCAACCTATAATTTGGTGATTTGGATTGAAAACATTCAAATGTGCTCAAGTTACGGGATACATACCAAAGGGTGCTTCCTTTAAAACAACTTGGTGAACTTGAGGGGGTAAGTTCCTTGCACACATTGCCTGGTTACAGGCAGCTGTGGGATAGCAAGCCTTAATCCAGTTGTTCACCCATTGATGTCTACATGCTGTTTGATATATCCCTATAGTGCTACATCTGGGTTTCAGCTGCTGGTCACTTGCCTTGGGTATCCCATACTTTTATATCGCATATTCCAGTCTTGTGCCAACATCCCCAAAGCCCTGGGGCATGCCAGTTAGCTGCCTGTGCAAGGGCAATTGATTTGAGTCACAACTGTCCATTGAGTCTTGAAAACAACTAGTTTTGAATGCTGATAATTGTTAGAGCTTGACAGCCTCCTTCTGAGAGTGCTTTTGTAACATAAAAAGCTTTGCTGTGAAACACCCATTCAGCCTTTTACTACAAGCACACCTGTGATCTGCAACTCTGCACAATGAGGAACTATCATGTTTTAGAGTCCTTGTATGATAGCCACAAACACCAACAGTTATTGATGGTCTAGAATGGCATACAGTAAAAGCATTAAAGGTGAACCCAGAGGGAAGTCAACCATTAACTTCAGAAGCAGAAAAGCTTTTGAAGTTGGAAAATTGGTAGCTGTGGAAGCTTCATCAACTCTTCATTATTTACAGTTCTCTCTCCAAATGTAGTACCAGTAAACAGACAGAACAGCTGGAAAGAGAGTGATTTTCTTGCCAGTTTCATGGACCTCTTATTACAAACACATGACTGCAGGGCATACAAAAGTGACAGATTTAGCAAGTATGTTGTGCTGAAGGTGTATGACCAATTGTACAGTTCTGACACCACTTGCAAGTAACTACAGTACTATAGCAAAATTTAAAAAGCCAACATTTGGAACTTATTTTGCATAGAAAAGGAACCAGCACATCACGTTCTTATGTTACACAGGGGGGAATGGCTTTGGACTGAAAGAGGGGAGATTGAGATGGAGCTCTTAAGCAGAAGTTCTTCCCTGTGAGGGTGCTGAGGCTCTGGCACAGGGTGCCCAGAGAAGCTGTGACTGCCCCATCCCTGGCAGTGTTCAAGGCCAGGTTGGATGGGGCTTGGAGCAACCTGCTCTAGTGGAAGGTGTCCCTGCTCGTGGCAGGGGTTTGGAACTGGATGAGCTTTAAGGTCCCTTCAACCCAAAGCAGTCTGGGATTCTGTCATTCTTCCCTTCTATTATCTCAAATAAATTGTTTTAATATTGCAAAAATAAAATATATGATGCATGTAGGACTGTGTGTATATACAAGCACTGATACACACAAATACATATAAATATGCACATGCGCATGCCTGCATATATTGCTATGGCACTATTACATACAGAAGGCTGCAGTCAGACTCTCTAAGAGAGTACAGGACTTGGCCCAAGCTGTCTTGCATGTGGGAAAGAAATACTTTAGAACATATTATCGAAATAGTGAAAAAAAGAGAATAAATAATAAAGAAATTAAATGAAATCCCAGTAATTGTGGCAGGATTCATGCATGCCACGGCTAGATAACCTGCATTGCTTTTCAGAAAGGGCAGAATTAATGTCTATTAGCTAGCCATCATTTTTTTTATGTAATGTAAAAAAACCCCATACAATTCAAAATACAATGTTTTCGTGTTTACCTTTTGGAAAGCCAACAAATAAGGAAATAATTATGTGCTGCATGACACAGTAGGAAATAGTGGGTTGCTGGTTTGTGTTGCCTTGAGGTGTGCGTTGCCTGCAGCACAGCTCCCACACTGCCCTACCAGCACTCGCCACACAGAAGTGTGGTTACAAAGACTGTGCTGCCAATGTTTTTGCAACACATCTGCTGGACAGAATAAGATGTATTTTCAGTAATTTTATATGTCTCAAAGAATAACAGCCATAAAAGATTTACACTCCATTAACTATAAATTCTGTATTTTGAAGGCAGACAAGATTCTGCTTGATTTTCATTCCATTCAGATACATTCTTCCTAAAACTTCATGTCATTATGTCATTTTCACTCAAATATTACAGATGGACTTTTGTAACTTGAACTGTGCTGAACTTGCAATTGGTATTGAATTTGCCTAAAGCTAAATTGGAATCATCTATGCCCAAAGTTATCTCCAAAAACATACCATAGTTAATGATGAATTGGTGCTTAATACAAGAGTAATTGTAACAACAGCACAAAGTTCCTTTTTAGGCGCTGTTTGGCCAAAGAACAAATAGCAGCAGTAGAATTACCTCTTTAGGGTATAAACAAATGTAGCAAAGCTGACAAGCTAATAGGAAAGAAAAAAAAGACATCAAGAGCCTGTGAAATCAGATATCCTAGTTTTATCTCCTCCCATTGTTGGTTGCTGCCCTCCATCTTTCTACCTTCCCTGCACATTCAGCAAGTGCCCGATCAACGTGAGCTGAAGGATTTTTCCACTTCCATCTGTTTTAGCTGACAAAGATGATGACAGCCCATTATCTCTGTAACCACAGCTCCAAGGAGCCTCAGTCAGGGATGCTGTGGTGCTTGGAGTGATGTGAAATATAGAGACAGTCTCCTGGTCTGTCTCAGAGCAGCCACAGCCTCAATCCATGGCAAATATCTCACCCTGCAGACAGCTGCAGAAAATGGATCATGCCAGTGCTTGCATACTCAACACCCACTCTCAGCATCAGGAGTGCGTTAGGCAATGGGGTGCAATGAGGTGCAATGGGGAACCTGCCTAAACAGACACTGATTTGTCGCTCCTAAAGCAGCACTGGTGATACTCTGCTGTTTGCATTGCCTTGAAGCCATTATTTGAGTTGAACTATCAACCAAATACCCTCTGGATTTTGGCATCAGGGGCATCTAAGAAGGATTAAGGTGAAGTTAGCTGACAGAAAGGAGATTTAGATGAGATAATAGGAAAAAATCCTTCCCTGTGATGATGCTGAGGCGCTGGCTCAGGGTGCCCAGAGAAGCTGTGGCTGCCCCATCCCTGGCAATGTTCAAGGCCAGGTTGGACAGGGCTTGGAGCAACCTGCTCTAGTGGAAGGTATCCCTGCCTGTGGCAGGGAGTTGGAAGTGGATGAGCTTTAAGGTCTCTTCCAACACAAACCATTCTATTATGCTATGACTCTATGAAATTACCCATCCCATTCATTATATGGTGCTCAACATGCAAGCTTGGGTAATCCTAGATACACTTTGTTAACTAATACTGTAGGGACTGGAGCTAGATGATCTTTAAGGTCCCTTCCCACCCAAACCATTCAGTGGTTCTATGGTATTCTGTGTTTGTATTTCAAGGAAAATAAGCTGCCTGTACCCCCAGGCTCTGCTGTTTCTTTGTTGGGTTTGTTTTTTAGTTCTGGTGGTGCTGAGTTGTTCTCATTTTTTTTTTTTTTTGTGGTTTATATTGCCACATCCCCCAAAAATGTACACAACAGACAAAACACCCTCCCCTCGGAAGCCATTTATTTTCCCTCCATATGCACATCCCCACACATACTCATGCAGCTATTTAATGTAAATAGAGTAGGTAGGGAGATAGCTGTGAAGGAGAATGCTGTGTTTTATAATCATTGGAGGCTGCAAAGTTATGCTCCCTCTCGTTAATAATAACAAACCAGTGCTTATAACTCTTATCAAGCAGCCTGCACAACGTCTGCATCCTTTCACTAATTTCAACAAACTGTCCTGAGGAAGAGGAAGATTAGCTGTGGGGTTCTTTCTTCCCAGTGGAACTATGGCCATGTTCTCCTCAAGTACAAGAGAGAGGAGGAAAATAAGATCTTGTTTGTATCTAGCTCATCTGTCTTGTGTTCCTGCAGTGGGAAAGGAACACCAAGGGGTTTGAGATGCAAGCAGATGCAGTGCTCCTTCTAGTGCTTCCATATTTGGGTGCTTTATAGCCTTTTGTGTTGGCTCCTGTATCCAAATGGGTCCTGCTTTGGAGCAACCCACACCCACATCTGCAGATAAATGTTTTCCTCTTGCTAGAAAGGACTAACTGATGAAAAAAATGTTGTTGGTTGCCTGCATGTTGCCAGCTTGCCTGCAGCAGCCCAACCCCAAGTTTTAGCTCTCCTGTAAGAGAAATACCATGGCGACCCACTCCTGGAAGCAAAATCACTTCACTCTCTGCAGCCAGAGAAATTGTGGGATGAGGAACGTTATGGCAATTGAGCAAACACTTCATTAAACATCCCACAAAACCCCACAGTGCCCTATATTAAGTGTGTGGCAATTAATGCCTGTAATTAATGTGTGGGCATTAATTACACAGTTAGCATTAACAGAAGTGAACCTCTGTTGTTCTTCTTTTTTTTTTTTTTGCTTTTAGGCTCAAAATTTGAATATTTCCTGTGTTTCATCGATACTGATTTAGACCTCAGAGCTTGGATGCTCATTGTGGGTTTTTCAACAGGGGAGGAGGTAAAAGGATATTGTGTGTAAGCATTAGAATGGAAGAGTTGACCTCTATTTTTCTTATTGTCGTTAGATATCGGAACTAAGAAACCATAGGGGAAAGTTGTTCAGGGTTAGCTTTGACTTACATGAGAAAGAGCTAATTTTCTTTGTGGATTCTCTCCCACTTTCCCTGCGTCTCCCTCTGCATGGTTATGTGTGTATGTGTGTGTATGTGTGCATATATACATATTCTGGGTTACATTACATTATTCGGGGGGAAGATTCTTTTATAACTGAAAAGGTGTATTTGATTTTGAAACAAAATGGTGTTATGAATTGAAGCCCAACCTTTTACAAAACTAGAATTCCTTTTGTAAAATACCTAATCTGGAAAAAAAAAACTTTCCAGGTATTTGGGCCCATATTTTTATGACCTTCTTTACTAAATTCCTCATATTTTCTCATATTATTCCACAGATACTTTTGGTCAGTGTATAACTGGAAGTTTCAGTAATTATGTTTGTGTGAAAACTTTGCTAAGACCCATGGATAAAGAAGATAAGGAATTCACAGCTATCTTTTCATGACAGATCTATAGACCAGGCAGTGAAGGATAACCTTGAATTCAGCTTGGTGAGGGGGAGAGTTCATTAGAAAAAGACATTATAGGCTACACACTGAGGGTGGCTACTTTAGGAGGCAATCTCAAATCAAAAGCTGCTAACAAGAATATAAGAAAACGGCTTATTTGCTACACCTATTTGCACACATTTTGCTCTGTGCAACCTTGTTTTCCAGTCCTGCATTAGGTGCAGTACAGAGTAAATTAACCAAATCTATTGCAAACTTAGCTATAGCCCCACCATCCAAACAGCACCAGGTTTTTGTCCAGTTTGAGTCTGACAGTCTCATTTGGTCTCCTATTGACCCTGTGGAAACTGCCGATGCGTGCACACTTGTATAAGTGGGAGCAACTTTGGTATTTGTGCCTGGAAGTTATAGCAGAAACTTTGCACTTCTGAGCCTTTTCCCTCTCTGGATTCTGCCAGCAAACAGTGGTAGGCTGGAGGCCACCACAGACGGGCTCCACATCCAGACCCCCATCCAGCAGCTCTCACCACGACCCAGGCAGGAGCCAGGGTCTGAGGCAGGAGCTGCAGAAAGTTGTAGGGTTTGTAATCCTTTTTTAAGCTCTTTTCTTGTGTTGCTGAGGGAGTTTGTCTCTGCCGTGTTTATCTGGGGTGGAAGAGGAAGCTCGCAGGCAGCATGATGCATGGGCGGCGAACGCCGGCATGATGTCATGGCGAAAGGGAACAGAGCCTTGCTGTGTTGCACGAGCTGGGGAGGGAGCTGCTGCGGCGCGGGGCGGCCCCTTTATCAATTAGGTAATGTCTGAGGGAGATTGGGGGGAATTGCATTACATTGTGTTGGGCCCGGCCGTTGATGTGTTACCAAACATCTGCGAGGGACCTTGCGGTTTCTCGGCTCAATCTGCCACAACCGATCAGAGGGAAGAGGTGGGAAAGGGGGGTGAGCAATAACTTCCTTCCAAAAATACCTCCGGGAGGGATTTGCCTTTGGTGGACTTCCTTCAAGATCTGGGGGAGACGCTGCTCTGTGCGTTGTGCGATGGAGGCAGTGGGATGAATTGTTGTTTAGGTGTGCCTGGCCACCCAGGGCTGGTGGTGAAGGAAAGCTAGTGCTGTTGAGCAGATGTCTTTGGGAAGCCCACAAGGACCCTTTGTAAACTTGGGAATCTTTTTCCCCTTCTCTTAGGGAAAGAATATCAAGCTAAGTGCTGTGTGCAAAACAATATGAAAACACTGGTGCCAGCCTTCCCTTTGTAAATGGAAAGTTAGAGATTTGAAAGCAAATGTATTCCTGAGGGCCAGCTTGATGCTCTGTTATCTCTCCTACAAGCATCTCAGAGACGCCATAAATAAATGACCTCCTTATCCCAATGCTCCTGTCAGGAAGGTATGTGAGCAGTCCTCTGCTGGCTTCCAGCATGCATCCCAGGGATGGTGCAGCCACTGTATGCTGCCTCCCTGACAAAGTGAGGGCACTGAAGAGCATGACCTGTAGACACTTCTAACCAGGGATGCTTAAAAATCACAGCTGATTTTGTTAACCTAACTTTATGGGAAGCAGCAGAGTGGAGCTTATCCTTCCTCTTCCTGATCCCTGTGATCCCTGGGATCACTAGACTCCCTGCCACATGCACTGAGTCCCATCAGCATCGAATGATGCAAACTCATGCGAAGCCATGTGCCCCACCCAAAAAACTAGAAAATCACTTTAATTACTAGCTAAACATGTTTTCCCTCCTCCTGAGCACCAGTGCGCCCAGGAGAGGGGAAGCAGCATGCCTGTATGCTACTCTGGCTGGTCCTGTTCCCGCCAAAACTCAGCATAAATCAGGATTAGGGCTGCAGCATCTGGGGAGCTGTGCCAGCAGTGAGCCGATGCAAGAGGGAAATCAGGCCCCATGGAGCAGGCTCCCCCAGTGACATGTTTATTCCTGCCAAGCTCCCATCTTTTATCCCCTAAACAGAGCAGCCTGGTAAGCCCCTCTAAGTCTCTGGTATGCTAAACTGATACAGGAGCCCTGCTCTCACCTCTCTGGAAGGAAACATAGTGGAAAGGGACCAGAGCTACATGTTTCAGCATCGCCAGCCAAGGTCCTCACTGCCCATTCCAGCACCCCAAGGTGCCCTGCCATGGGTTCAGCTCTTTATTTTGACCCCAGGCACTGCCTACAACCTGCTGATGGGGAGGGGAGGGAGGACAGGAGGGCAGTGGGAAACTGCTGAGCAGGGAGAACGCAGCCTTCTTAATTCTCCCTCCTCCTTCCCCCTCCTGGGAGCAATTGATTTAGGAGCTTTTCTTGAGTAAAAATTTCATCATGAAAGAGCTTTCTTCTGAGAGCTGCTGAGAAATTGTCTTGCCCCCTCTCTCTTACTTATGTGTATATATATATATGTATGTTTGTGTACAGGAGGTTGTGACTTTCCTGACCCAGGTAGCAGGTACTTGAACTAAGGGGTTTATCTGCTGTCCTTGTCTGGAAAACAATATGCAGTCATAGAGCTTAAGGTGGCACAAAAAATGACTAAAAAGTCATTGCTGAATGTCTGAAAATTCCTCATGATAGATTATGATGGGTAACAACCTTGACCTTTCCTCCAAGACTGGGGGTAAGTGCTTAGGAGACAGCAAGTAGGTTTCCTAACGTTTTTGGCATTAGAATTTCAATGAAAATCAAGTAAATCCACAGACTAAGAGCTACCCTTAAAATTCATGGTATTACTGAGAAAGGTTTTGTTTTTTTTCTGGATCCATGCTCATCTTTCTCTGCTTTAGACAGAGGACACAAGTGCTGTGTTCCTTCTGAAGCACCCAAATGTCCCACCAAATACTGGGGGATTCTATGTCTTCTCCTGTGGAGTGTTTTGTAGAGTCAAGGCCTCAGTGCTCTGTGTTGCACCACGATATTTAAAAGGTTTTGCTAAAACTATAATATCTAAAAACCAGAATTCTAAATGCATAAATATAGAATATTGTATCTAAAATGTATTTCTAAAAAGCTAGAAAAAAATGAATTCTATTTGTAAAGAACATGTAAAATCTGTAAGTGGGCCCAGGTCTACAAAATGTGAAGACATTCAATCTTCCTACAGTGATAGGGGAGGTCTTGCCACACATTGAAAACTATCTACTGGGACAATAGTGGAGACACTCAATATTCAAAATCGCAATATGAAGTTAAAAGAATCCTAACCTGAACCAGACCCACAGGAAAATTAAGACAATTTAGACTGGAAAGTTCTTCCTGATACCTTCTTATGGCTTTCCAGCATTAGCCTAACAGTTCAAGAGTAAAGAAGTATGGAAACTACTTTTTCCCTGTTTCATTTTATTCTGCTGTTTTTTCTTGTTTGAAAGAACTCTCAAGGTATTAATTTTGATGCCACAAAAAGAAAATGCTTTAACTGCCCAAAGGAGATGTTAAAACCAGAAATTTCAGTCTCTTTGTTAAAACCTTACATTAAAATTTATGTAATTATCTGGGTTTTTTTTAGATAAAAAGAAAATAATGAGAGCAAAAACCTGCAGAAAGGCGAGCATGCCATCAATACTGTGGAATGAACATCTTCCAAAACACCAAGTAATTTAGGAGCTTTTGGAAGATGAGCTCTTTAACTGAACAAAGAATATTTCCTGAAAGAATTCATTGTCGCTTAAGCCAGATTTGTAAGGAAAACATGCCATTGAACATGGCTTACCTCCAAGGGCTGTGTTAAAAACACAGAAATAAAATGCACTACTTTGTCAGTAATTGCTAGTTTAAGGCGAAACGGTAGTACCTTATTCACCCAAAACATTCTGCCTTTATACGATTGTGTAAATGTATTCTGCTTTTTGTTAGAGCTTTATGGAAGATGAGATTTAATTTGACAGGTAATGTACACAAGTAACATCTAACCTGCAGCTCTCCTGGGAATGAACTGTTAATAGCTCTTTACAAATACCTGACACCAAAAGGTAGATGAGACTAAAGAAGGGATTTCCCAAATCTTGGAGCCCTCCTTTCCCTTGTCCAGCACAGAAATAGTGGCAGAGGCTGCAGCCACTCCCCTGCATAGCTCTTTGCCTGCTGGGGTGAGCACATGCAGGTTTTGAGTGCACTTAGTGACTACTTACTTAGTGAGTATTTATTTAAAATGATCTGCTTTTGTAAACTTCCCTGGCAGTAAATTCATTATTTGAACTAATTGAGGAGATTAAACATAAAAGGACCATGATACAGCAATTCACTAATGAAGACTCATGTAATGGGAAGAGTCTGATCTTCTTTCATGGTGAAGGATATCAGCTCCTACAAAACAAACCATAAGGGACTGCAGAGCAGCTCACCCAGCCAGATGTTGACTGAGACCCAGGGGACCAGCAGGACCAGAAAGAGACATGTTAGAGTAATAACATTTGGAAATGGCAGTTCATGAGGTATCTCAGAAGAAATGGATAACAGTCTGAAAGATGCCTAAAAATCATCCAGAAGTGGATATTTATGGCCCTGGCATGCCTGCATAGGCAGGGAAAGGTAGTGAACTGAGGAGAAAACGCTAATGTTTTTTTTTAGCCCTCCAAAAATTGCCCTCTGTTCTACCAAATTCACATTCAGTATTGATACCTGGATCCAAATACTAGCTTAAAAACTTGGAATGAATGTAAGTGATGAAGGTTTCTAAAGTCGTAGAAAGAAAAAAATCATAATCATAAAGCAGGTAAATAGTGGGATTTGTACATTTTTCCAAGCGATGAACCAAGAGTCGTTTTTCTTCACAATAAATTGGGTTCTGTTTGATTTTTTCCTCTCTAAAAAGCCCTGTCAGTAAAGCAGAATCACTGAGGTTTTCCTTCTCTCTGCCCTCCTGGAGCTCCTGGGTTTCTTGATGAACGCGTTCCACTTGCAGGACTGTATTGTTCCACTGCAAAGTCTCATATTTGTGCTTTCCTCAAAATAGCAGGAGCCATGTGGACTTCAGACACACTGCTTGCAAAAATAAAGCTGAGCCACAGAAGGATTTCCAGAGTTTGGGTCACAATTAGCTCTTGGGATCTAAGTGCTCTTAGCACAAGTGCTCTTGGCTTAAGAAGGGTTAATATAAACATCTCAGAATAAACACTTGTCCATCTTATTGCACAACATTCAATATGTAAACAGTTTGCACACACATAAAGAAAGGAGTTAAAGGAGCAGCTGATGAACAACTCTTTCTACCCACTGCAAGGGAAGAGCTTGCACAAGCTGAAAGACATTCCCAGCACTGCTTTCTTGATATGCTTCCTCCCTCTCCCAGCCTGGTGCTGCTCGTTAGGAAGCAGAGATTACCTTGTGTGTGAGGACAAGAACTGTGAGCCAGGAGATAACAAAATGCTATGCCAAATATCCCTGTCCCACCTGACCAAGGAGAAAGAGTATCTGCTCCAGGTGTCTGATTGCATCAACATCCATTGTCTGTAGAAAGACTTCCACCAAAAAGGAAAAGGAGGGCCTTCACTGCTGATGAGGAAGAAAACAAGGCTATAAGAACCTTGTGGTGAGTGGCTTTTATCTTGGCCTTTGTGAAGAAAAGCTTTCAGGACTTTGTGGAACTAGATACTGAGGTGAGGGCTGTCACTTGCTTCGCACAGGGACTTGGTATGGTAGGTGAATTTGCCACTTTGGGGTACAAGCAAAATGAGTGAGAGCAGTGTGGTGGTCTCCCTCTTGCACAGGATGCTGAAGGTATATTTTGTGTGTACCTAGTGTTTATTATTCTGCTGTGTTGTTACTATGGTGAACACAAATGGTAATACCAATGCATTATCCACTATGGCACTGACTTTGGTGCAGGTGCTAATGGCCACATGAGGTCTACAAAAGTAATAAACAGTCCATGAAATGCTACGTGCCTGCTGCCTTCAGGGATGGGGAACTCCCTTGTCTAAAGCTCTTTGACCAGTGTACTGTTGAGTAGCCAGGTTAAGTTGGTCCTTTGTCAGCCTTACTTCAGTCAGAATTAGGTCATCTTCCTTTAAATTACATTTTACACAGTGTATGCCTGAAACTGCTGTTGGCCCTTTGTAACTGTAAATTTGTAGAATTAGGTCTTCTTCTTCTAAATTTTATTCTACACAATGAAGTTCTGAAACTGTAGCTGACCCTTGCAGTGTGTGTGTGTGAAGCTTGCTGGTGGTAGATACAGCTGCGAAGTCACTGATTTCCTAAGGTGTGACTGGTTTTTGACCCTCAAAAAACCCTAAATATTGGGAAGACGGCAAAAATTCTCCCTTATTTTCCTTCTCTTCCCAGAATCTCCATAACTCTTTTGCCTTCCTGGCCATATCTGCACTGTGCCTTGAAATACTTTTGCCTATTGGCTTGCGTGTGTGTGCGTGCACATACGCCTGCTGCAGATTTTTGTGTGTGCATATTTATATCTTGGTGGCTGCGTTGCCAAGGAGCTCTGAAAGAAAGCAGAGCTGAGATAACTTCTAATCCACCTTTCTGTGATAATGTGGCGCAAGTGAAAAAAGCCAGGGGTCTTGCTCTGCTATGCTCTAGGTTTGGTAGGCTGGGGCCTTTTACAGGCACTTTGGACATTGCTCTTTCTCTTGGGGCTAGCGCTTGGCAGGGGAGAAAGCAAATACGTGGATGTTCGGAAACTGTTGGTCTTTGCTCAAAGAAGACTTAGAAACTGGGTGAATATTCCTGGTTGGGTCTGGACTGACCACCACAGTCTTGAGACAGCTGTGCCTGCTATCAAAATGCTCTGTTTAGTTTTCCTTGTCTATCCCTGTGGAAAAGGGCTCATGGAATTGAAGGAGTGTAAGTCCTGCTGAGCTGCTGCTGCAGCTGGCTGAGAAAAGGGATGGCCAAGAAATGATTGTACCATCCTTCAGTAGTCCCTGATACCTGAGTCACCCTCCTTGGTTTCTGCTCCCCTGGAGGGGTCTCTGGACTGTTTGCAGAGGCAGTAGGAACCCAAACCAGATAATGACCTCATGGTCCTTCCTTTCAGTATAGATTTTTGTTGCTTTTAATCTAAGCAGAGCCTAGATTTTCCCCAGCTGGGGGAGTGCCAGGGCTGTTGGACCATCCCATAGTTCTCTGGTGACCCTTCCTGCCTCTCAAGAAGAAGATAACTATGCTTAAACTGCAGTGCCTGATGCTTTTCCCACACCCTCTGAAACAGGTTTGGGTTTGGAGTAGACTTTTTCTGATTAAAGTATTCTTCATCACATAATTCCTGACTTGGCCTCTTCTGCATTCGTTACTTGTACATAATATAATAGACTTGCTGGTAGCAGGGACTTGAAGAGCTATTTTGCTGATATTGCCCCTGTATAGCAAATAGAGAGAGACAGTTTGACAGAGAATCTTTGGAGGATAATTAGTTTTTCATTTTGACAAGGGTTTCAATTAAGTGTGTTACTCCTCATCTTCTGGATGTTATGAATAATGGGCCAAATGTTCCCCTGGTGTAACTGCATTAATGGCCTCAAACAAGATCTAATAAGAATATGCAGCATCTTTTGAAGTTTCATCATCTATTGGCTTTTTAGGATGTTCACTGCTTTCTCCATCTGCGTTCGTTTTCTGGTGGAGTTGGCTTGGCTTTTTGGGGTCTTATTAGACTCCAAAGGTAGTTATAGAATATGGAATAGCCATATTCTATAATAACAGCGTCTAACTTGTAGCATTACTGATGGGCTGATAGTGTTCTGTAGTTTTGTAATGTTTTTTGAATGGATAGATGCCAATACAAAGGGGAGGCATCTGTACTGGTCTGTTTATTTTCAATAAGAATACAAAGCAATGAACAAGCACAGGTGAGTTTCCCTGCACAGGTTATCATGAGGCTGAGCTCAAAAGACCTCAGAAAGCCATGAAAGGGCTCCACATATATATTCTCCACATAGGGTATATTGCTTTCTTGAAAACATTATGCCTTTTTCAGATTGAGAGAGCATGAGTTATTTATCGTAAACATGAATAATTCTGCTACTTTCTAACATTAGGGTATTTGGCTTTGCAGCCTTTCCTTTTCAGCAACATGTCATTTAGATTACAATTCCCTACCCATAACACATTCAAAGCACATTAAGAAGAGTAAAATGTGATCCTGTGCCATTGCACTGATTCTCTTGCCTGAAATGGGATCTATAAGTGTGTGCAATGGTTTTTGCACTTGCTGAGCTCATGATGTAGCGTGTATGAGGTCAGAGCTGTATTATTGCTATTAGACTGCTACGAGCAGTAAGATGTTCCCAGGCATCCTTTGGTCGGGAAGGAAAGGCAATAATTTGGGGTGCTGACTCCAGGCTCTGGCAGGCCAGTGTGGCTTCTTTACTCCTCCTGTTTCAAAATTGTTCCTCCTAGCTGCTGCCATTCCTGCCAATGCATCCACATCTGATCCTATCTTTCTTGTATTGTTTTTCCTATGCACTTTCCTCATTTATTTGAGCTTCTTCTCCCCCTCTCCTTCCTGCCCTCTCCTTATTTACCCCTCTGCACCTTCATCAGGCTGCTCCCATTCTTCTCTGCCAAAGCATTAACAAGGGAAGTGGAGGGCACAGCACAGGCAGCGTCCCTGCTGTCAGCTCTCTTGTCTGGCTCCGCGGAGGTCCCAGATAGATGGAAAAGGCTATAGGAAGAATGATTGCAAGAAACATTTTGCTTGGCCCTTTAGCCTTGGGATGTTCTGTGGAGACAGCCTAATCCAGTTGAACGCAAGAACTGAGGGAGGTTAGAGCAAGGGATCATCAGGGATCTTTGCAGACAGCTGAGCATTTGTGAACATTAACTTACCTTTGCAGAGGCTTTGAATATGGACAGAGGCAGAAAGCACATCCTTGATGAGATGACAAGCTGCTTCCCAAATGCTAAGCTTCTGCTCTCAAGCACAGGAGACCTCTGAGGTCTGCAAGGGGATAAGGGATACCCCTGCACCAGCTCTCCATCACCAGTTTACAAAGCTGAGGGAAGTCTTACCTAAAATGAGTGGCCAGAAATACTTCAAGGTGGCAAGTGAGTCAAAATTGCTAGCAAAGTGAGCCTCCCATTAGAAAGGCAGCTTATGCACCCATATTTCCTATAGAATGGTAGGGAAATTATTAGCATGTTTAATTCTCTTTGCTTCTTTGTGGTTTTATCAACAGTCTCCTCACCATCATAAGAGCTCCTTGGGTTTTCTACTTGTTTCTGTCTTGAAACTTGTTTCTAGGATAACTTAATGACACCCTTCCGGTTTCACATGCTAAGGCAATGATGCAACTGCTTTGTGCCCGTTCACAAGACTATGGTGCTGCTCACCTGCAGGATTCTGGGCTCCCTTTCTCCTGTGGCTGGTGTATAAGGTCTTGGGACGTGACCAGCATGTGCTTGGTCACCTCTGAGCCCTGCCTGTCTTCCTGCTCTCGGGTGAAGCAGTTGTGGTAGTAGTACCCTGAGTAGAAATAAGCATCTGCAGAATTAGCAGGAGAGCCCATGGCTGTATTGAATGTGACATGCTGGGTGTTGTGAGAGGAAGAGCAGAGCCTGCAGAAGGCCACAGCCTCACTGTCTTCCTCCAGGCTCATGTTTTGATGCTGCAAACATTATATTATTACAGATAACTGAGTGGACCACAAGTTTTCAAACATCAAGAAAACTATATGGAGAAAGTGGTGATAGACTTTGTTATAATTGTATTATGAAGTGAAGCAAATAAAACTTATATGCTTGAGTGCTTGAATGTGAAGAGGTACTGCCTTTAGCTGAGTGATGCTCAAATCAACCCAGTAAGACAAAACCCGCAGATGAGCAAGAATGAAAAATGAGGAGTATGTGTGGCTATATAATAAGGGGCTTTCTGCAGCTGAGTACTTGCAATAGAGCATCATGAAGTAGAAAACGGAGGAAGCATTATGTACTTTACACAAGGATGGGAGAATAGTGCAATATTCTATTTAGACAAGAACAGCACTCCTTGGAATTTGCTCGACATCTGCCCAGTAGTTGGATCTATTCCTGCTTTCACAGCCCACACAGAGTGACACTCTGCAAACACAACATTGTCACCTGAACAATTCACTCAACAGCTCGCTGTGCTGTCAGTCAGAGCAGGCTCATTTCTCTCCTTAAAATAAAATATGTTATACCCCCTCATTTTTTTCCCTTTGTCTCCAAGCCTTTGTTGATGTTGACAGCTCATCCTTTAGCCATCATTCATCTTGGCTACTGCAAACTTTGGAGAAAATAAAAACCCTGCTCCCCTAATCAGATTAGAGGGCCTGCAAATTGAATTCAGCCCCTCTCAGTGTCCCCTCAGCTGGCTGTCATTAGGAGCAAAGGCTGGCCCTTGGCGG
Source organism: Psilopsiagon aymara (assembly GCA_024733675.1). NCBI lineage: Eukaryota > Metazoa > Chordata > Aves > Psittaciformes > Psittacidae > Psilopsiagon > Psilopsiagon aymara. The sequence continues at coordinate 16,463 of JANRGW010038499.1, read as the reverse complement.
AGGTCCAAACACCAGCTAACTGAATTTGAGATGCTGGAGTCTTGACAGGCCAACGAAGGTAATTGAAGAGCTGTGGGGATCTTGTAAAATTTCAGGCAGTGGGGATTGCACTGGGGTGATCTCTCGGACCAGCTGGAAAAAGGGATGAGGCACTGAAAAGCAGCTCTTGTCACTGAGGCTGGCACGGATGAATAGAGGGAAAATGGGCGTTTCAGCATACTGACTTCTTTGCCCTCTTCTCCATCTCTGTCTTGACTGAATGCCCCAAATCCAAATATCGTTGGGTGGCTGTAGTTCAGAAGTATCCGATATTGTGTAAACAAGCTGAGCTGGTAAATGCTGTGTTTGAATAATGTTAGTTCTTAACATATAAAGAAGCAAAAAGCAAGCCTGAAAACTCATGTTTGGATTTATTTGCTGGAGTATCTTATCCTGAAGCCCTATTAACTCTTTCCTCCATATAATTTAGTCTTTCAGTTCAAATTGCCTTGCTTCTGCTGGGATCAGCTATCTCCTGGCAAAACTGTGTTATATAGGTTGATGATGTGTCTCCTTTCATCACAATTTACTAAATATACTAAAGTAGAGGGAAACTCTTTTTACCCAGTGTTCTAGTGCTTGGAAACACTGACACGGGTAAAAATTTGGGGGTTTGCCTGCACACAAAGAGGTTCTGATGGGGAAAGCAGTAATGCTCTGCTCTGTCAATACTTGTAGATTTGGGGTGCTTTTAGTAAATTGTCCCACCAGAGGACAGACACCACAGCTTCTGTAGAAAGGACAGTGAAATGCGTACATTGAAATTATGAGTTAGCACTGAGATGTAATGATGCTGCACCAGGCTGCAATGGTTCCAGCAGACAGGTCTTTATAAAAGAGCCTTTGGGACGCCTGATTCAGGCCCTGAAAAGTGAGATTGACTACAGAAGAGTAAAACTGGGCCTCGCTTAACTCTTGAGCCTTCTTTCGTCCAAGTGCAGCATGCAGAGAATGGAAGAGAAGGATCCCATTGTAAAAATGTCAGGTCCTTTTAAAAAGATCTAAATTCCTACTAAAGCGTGTAGGTGGACCTGTCCTGGGCACAGCAAAGTAGCACAAAATGTGGAAGTACAGCTTCATCTTCCACTGAGGAGTAGGCTGGTGTGATTGTGCGTACCTTTAATATGTTTTGCATCACTTTGGTTATTGATATATTATTTGCACCATTGGTTAAAAGCCATAATGCCCATGGATTTTAAGTCCTCTTTTTCTCCTCTGCCCCATCCCCTAGGAGAAGGATATTTTGCAAAGAAAGCTGTTTCCAGGGCTCCAGGGCTGACATGCTCTCAGGACACTTCATCTGTTTCCCAGCCCAAGCCCAGCTCTATCCCAGCTACACAGTTTAAGCTGTGCTACTGGTGCATATTTGGTCTCTCACCATTTAGCATTGTTATCAGCTGCTTCAGCCTCCCATCCATCATTCAAAGTACAGTTTAGGAAAACAGCATAACACAACATACATTATAGGTAGTCTCCAGCTTCTATAGACTTGGATAGCCTTAGGGAAGGCAAGGAACTGTGCTGATTTAAAATAAACCTCCAAGATCTTGTCCTTTTCATGCAGCAGCAGTACTATAAGTAGGACCAGAAGTGCAACCCATTGTTGAAATTGTTGACCAAGGTCCAATTCTCAGTTGCCCATAACTTTGTCAGGTTATATCCTCTTCCAGTACTAAGTATTTCCTTTGGAGTGGCTTACTGTGATAATAGGGGATCTAAGACTTTTAGCTGTTCTGATCATCTGTGTGGCAGACTCCATGATGCTACGCAATATTCCCAATGCGCACTTCCTCAGCTCTCCCTGTGATTTATAAGAATATAGTAATGTTGTTCTACTGATGGCTGCCGCATAACTGGCCATGTACCCTGTGTACTGAATGGGCTCCTGCAAGTGCACAGAACTAAAGGGGACGTAACATACTCACACCCATTGGGTTAATCCAGCAGTTGTAGGGTAGCCTTGGTTCTGGCACCTCCCAACTTGTGCATGCTTAACTCCATGATCCAAGTTTTAATGATGTGACAGGATGGAGAAATCAAGTCTTCAGAGCTTAATCATCTGCCACTGGGAATTGCTGCATTATGCAGAGGCTGAATTCTGCTAAATATCTTCAGTATAGATGCAGAGGTCTCTAGATAGTCCCAGAAATTCACTGATTCCTCTTTGTTCTGATAGATCTGAAATCACTTCAGGATGACCACAAAGGTCTCAAAGTAAGTTCAGGTAATCCTTTCTGATGAAAGACATCTGTGCCCTTAAATTTACCAAAGTTGAAAGCCTGAGATATAGACTTACGCTGCATGCTTTTCAGAATTCATATATGAAGATTTGCTCCCATATAGCAACATGCAATAGCATCCCAGAGCTTATTCCTGTACTTGAATACACTGGATTAAAACAAAAAAACAAATCAAAACTATTTTGTTATTTTTTATTTATTTTAAGTCCTCTGTTGCTCAGACTCAAATGAGAGACTTCTGATAAACTAAGTATGGGTAGATTGCCTTTTTGTGTTGCTGAAGCCAGACTGTGCAACTTGAAACTATCAAATTGCCTACTTCCGTGCTGCTTATAACACTGCTTCTGTAGATTGCACCTCTACATAGAGATTAGCACTGTTCATCTGTTGAGTCTGAAATTTCTACTTCCTTAGAAGAAAATATTTCAGTCACTATTAAGGTTTTATGTAGCAGGGTGATATATTGAGAATGTTGTTTGGTAAGATTAGTACTCAGAGGATAGAGCAAAAGAGCATGTTTTTCTTAAACATCAAAATTCTTCCCTTTCAACCTTCTCCAGCCTCCTACATTTAGGTCTGCAAAGAGCAGCAGCTCTTTGAATAGTATAAAGCTATCTCTACCCATCCAATCCAATACCACAATAGCTGCCCCCGGCAATTTCTAAGGCAAAGCTGTCAGTCAGTAGTGGCCAAACATGAAAAGGGTGCATGGATGTAAAGGGGCTCTGGGAGGATTATGGCTTAGGTGTAGTTGCAGAGCTGCTGTGGAGCAGAGGGCTTCTGTTAAGCAGAATGAAAATCTGGTACCTGTCTGTTCCCAGATCCTCTTGGCCAATTGAGATCAATATACCTCAAATGGTGTCTATTTGAGTGGTTTATTTTTCTTTGGACTGATGATGATCAAGTGAAGTGAATGTGGAGGATTTGGGGATTTTTGCACCTCTGGCTCTTGCTGTGGAACTGCTTGTTGTCCTGCAGTGCTCCTTCTCTAAGATATACTCCAAAAAGAGACTTGTCAGGAAGCTCATCTGCCATGAAACTACCTCTTTAGCAAAAGCTACTCTAAAGAGGGAACCAAAAGTCACTTCAAGGTTTGTCCTTGTTTCCTAATCCCTCTTTAAGTCTGCACCTTCTGCCTGCATTTTTCATCTTCCAAAACTTGAGGGAAACCTCGTCTTATTATACTATGTATCTAATAGGCAACTTCTCCAAAGTGGCCTTGTGTGTGTTTGCTGTACAGCTGAGAGTGAGGCCTCACTTTGTGTAATGGTTTAATTATAATGTCAATGTGGATTCATTAGCATGACAGCTGTCACTGTAAATGGGTGAGCAGGGAGGCTTTTGGGCCCCCCTGGGGTCAGGGTAATTGATGTAGTGAACAGAATACTGTATTCACTGAACAATGGGACGGGTCTCCATTCTGACCTGGGAAAGGCAATCAGACTAAGCAGGGAATCGATAGCAGCTGAATTTTCATCCATGATCAGATTGATTCAACCATGTTAACCTCCGCGTGCAGATTATGTTCTGCTGGAGCATGGGTGGCTCTAGCACACCCCGAAAGAGGACAGGCAAATGCTGAGGCATTAATTTTCAATATAAATCTTGAGCAGCTGCAGTTTTGCTCCATGTCTCTGATAATCATCTGCCCGAACATCTGGAGGCAGTTCTTCATGTTTGTTTTGCCATTGCTTCCCCAACTCTTACTCTTCTTGACATCTATTCCACAGCTTGTCTTCCCTTGCCAAGCCTGTCTTTGGAAAATAAGCTAATACCACAATAATGCTTGTTTTCCCTAAAGGATTTTTGTCCCAAGGAGCAGCACAGTATTCATACTTCCTTTATGGGGAGTCCTGATAAAGGTTTGTGCTCTTTGGTATCTACCACGTTTGTTCCTCTGCAGGTCCATCACAAATCTTCTGTTGATGTTCCTCCAAATACAGTTGGTCTTGTGCTGACAAATGTCCCTGTAATATTTGCTCATCCATTTCTTCTTGTCTTTTCAGTGTTACTTTTACAGTTGACCAAATGTATAAGCAAAGATGTTGTTTGAGACTGAAAGGGTTAAGAGAAAAATAAGGTGCTACTGTAGAATCTATAAGTGTTTTCAGTAATATTTCAACAATAACCTGAATACTAACGTCACTCCTCTAACAACAGAAATTATTATTTGGGCCAGGTAAAATCAAGTCAAAGTTAAGAAATTGGATGAATTATAGTTAAAGGTTGCAGTAACATCAGTGTTCTGAGGTATCTTTTTACTTCCTTGATGGGGTAAGAAGTGCTCATCACCTTTCCTTATTTCACTGCGAGCAGGGAGAGGGAGGTGTACAGAAACTCTCTTCTGTCTTTCTACTATCCCCACCCTCCAAAAAGTCCATAATTTCCCACGAAAATAGTATATTCTTATTTGGGGTCATGCTGAAATAATATCAGAAAGCCCTGCCCCTCTCTGCTCCCTGCCATCTCCAGTGCTCTGGAGCCTAGGGGAGACTCAAATGTACTTCAAGGTAGCTCAGAGTATATGTGTGAAAATACAAAACACACATGATGCACGTAGAATAGTCTGGAAGAAGAGAGAAAGCCCAAGTACTTGGAGACACAGTTAGACAACTAAGAGCAATAGTGGGGAGGGCTGGTTGAAGTAGAAACTAAGGCAAGCAGAGCAGAGTGCAACAGGACTAACACCTAATGGACATTAAAGTGCATGATGAACTGGGGAGGGGAGCATGGGTGTGCTGAATGACCACTGTGTCACCGGCTCTTCTCTCACACTTGAGGTTGCTGCAACTACCAAGTAGCCCAAGGCCCTTGCTCTTGGAGGAACATCACTTGGCTCCCTTGTTGGGATCACACAGTTCATGCAGTAAAGGGCTGCAAGAGAGATTTGTTTTCAGGGTTTTTTATAGAGCCCTTACAGAAACCTGCTTCTAAGCACGCCAGAGAGCAGGAATTGCATGAGGAATCCGTATATTTAAGCACTAATCCTTTGTTAAAAATAAATAAGAAAATAAATTACAAGAAAATCTAACATCCAAAAATGATTTTAATTTTGTATCTTTGGTGTTTTCAGGCTGTCTTTATAATTTCTTAGTCTGAAGAAGCCAAAGTATTGCTGGATGCTAAGACATACAGCACACAGATTTGTTTGTCATCTTGGAATGTTATCACCTTTCACCAAGGTCTTTGTGTTCTGCAGGGGTTTAAACTCTAAAATTAGGGGTTAGAGTTAGGGGATAACTCTTAAGGGGTTGTTGACATCTGGACAGAGGAGGAGGACAGCAGAGTTCTTCCTCCCCATTGCCCACCAGACAAAGATGAGATTACTGGATACCACAATTCCACTTTCTGACTGCTGCGCTCTTCCTGTTAACCTGTTAAAATGCAAATAAGGGTGTACAAAAAATTCTCTTTCCAAAGCTGGGATTGTTTGTTGCTTTGTAGAAGTCACTGAGAAGGGCCAAAAATCCTTTGAGCCTCCCCTTCCTGGAGATGCTTAACTCTTCATGGGATGGAAGGGGAAAATGGATTGATTGAGACAGCCAGATATTGAAATGGGAGTACTGTATCTGGGATGACTGTCCCAACCCAGTCTCTCTGGTAGCCTGTCCCGGTTCAGTGATAGGATTTTTTCCACTTTGCTTATGTCAACATTGTCTCTCGCTGCTGATTATGCTGGTTTTCAGGGCATGTATAGTGTGGGTAACTGCTTTTTTTAGTTGGAAGCATATTAGTAGAGCTAGATTTCAGAAAAAGTAGTTTATGGGCAAGAATATAGTTACCTTCAATAGGAAGAGATGTTATGTGAGGGTTGCTGAATTCAGACCTAAGAAACAGCAAGAATAATTGCCCTCTAATTGAAGGATGGGGGGAGGAGAATTTAAAAAGCCACCCCCCTTTCTTCCTTACTCAAAACAAAGCTAAAAATCTGCAAGTGTCTTTTTTTAAGTACTGGGAAGAAGTGCCACTGCAATTAATTTGCTACAGAATAAGGAGACACACTGCAATAAAACATGCACAGGGGCTAGAGGGATGCAGAGTTAATCCAGTGGCCGGGAGATCATTGCTCTGTTAAAAGGAAGCAACTTTCATGACCAAGACTTGTGTAAGTCTTTAAAAGAGCATTCTCTGTGTCTTTTCTATCAAAGGTAGCAACCTGCTTGGGTTAACACTGTACATTGGAAACTCATGCTTAAGATAGGTATAGTGGATGTCAATGTGGACATGGTTAAAATATGAAATATTAATACTGATAAAGCATGGAGAAAGTAGGGAGAGGGCACAATCATATTGACTCCTGCAGAGTCTTGTGTGTGCACACACACATGGTGTTGTCTGTTGACTGCATAAATGCTTTTAAAATAATGAAATTACTTCCATCAGAAGGAGGAGAGAGATGTTTGCATGATAGGGGTTTTGGGGAGGAGGGAGGGGGAGTATGAAGGCTTGCTTTTGTGATTTAAAAATATCTATGGTTGTATGTATACCAGCCAGGGAAGTTGTGCTGGCAAGTCTTGTAAGGCTTACAGAGGAAATGCAGCACAAAGCAAGAAAAATATCTGTGGAAGCACTTTAGAATGAGCTCCAGAGGGAAAAGAAGAAGAAAAAGATTCCAAATGCTGCATACTGTGTGGTCTTTCAAGGGCTGCTTTGAGGCAAGAAAGAAGAAAGGCTATATAAAATAAAAATGTTTAGATACAACTCCTGGTAAAGTGACCTGAAGGTTGTAGCCAAAAGCAAGAGACTAGCTTTTTATTTTATGTGTTTCTGAAAAGAAAGAAGAGGGTCCGCCGCAGCAATCATCTTTCTATGCTTCTATTCTGAATAGCATCAGGATTAAAGAGAGCACATAGCCACAGGACATGTTTCATTTGGGGCAGAAAGGGGAGGAAGAGAGAACCCTCCTGGGAATCATTTCCAAGTCAATTAGTGTTTGCTGAGTAAGACACTAAACGAGCCTGGGGATGGGAACAGTGGGTTTGGTGATGAATGGCTCAGAGTCCTCTCGTAAGTGGAGGTGATGGACGTATCCCAGACTTGGACTAGGGAGCTTTATATACCTGGTAACACAAGTAGTGAGGGGAGAAAGCAGTGGTGCACTTGGTGATACTGTAATTTCCTCCAGCTTCCCAGCTATCAGTCTGAGAAACAGAGGACACACAGCCGGGTAAAGACCTGCGTGCTGTGACTGGGACTGTGCACCAGTAGCCCTTCTGCCTTTTCCTATCTCCATTAAACCCTTTTGTGATTCATAACCACATTCTTCTTCTGGTTTTGGTACCAATCCAGGGAACAGCCTGGCTGTGGATGAGCAGTTTTGTATTTCTGTGAGTGCCCCTGACAGTAGATGCATGTTTTAGAGAATAGCAGCCCTCTCAACCAGTCAAGAATAACAGGGCAACTGAAACTTCTGTGCTAGAAGATCTGAACTAAGGCATTTTTTCCCTCTGCAATGGAATTAAATGCTATCTTTAATAACTAGATGTAGGCATGTAGTTATTTTTTTAGCCGCCTGCTGAACTGTAGTGGAACAATTACCTCTTTAATAACATGTGCTTGTATATGAATTTGTGCTGCAGAAAAGAAGTATCAAGGGAGCTTGCAGCCAGGTTAAAGGAGCTGCGATGTAGCTGCATTTGTCCCTTGCTATCCAGGGTTCTGCTGGGCTGCCAACCTGTTGGAGAGGTTAGTGTGAGTCTCGAAAGCACACCTAGCAAACCAGCCCTTTGGACTGACCACCTCAGTTCTACTGTTTCAGTGTCTGAATACTAATTTGAGCATAGAGCTGGCATCTACTTTGCAAGTGTTTTCTTCTGGCAGAAGCTATGGATTTAATGTACTACGTGACCTTTTTTTGGACATAAAGTGTCTAGGAAAACATGTTTCCAGTGGTAAGGTGGCCAAGGTAATTGCATATGAGGCATAGGCAGTTTAGGGAGAAATTCTGATAAAAAAGGGTTTATCCAAGTAGCTACTGAACAGTACAAAAACTAAACTGACCTTCCTCTCTCTTCAGGCTTCTCCTAGCACTGTGACCCCTATGCAAGGGACTCTTGCCACTGCAAAATCTGTGTTACATCAATATGTTGCAGTCTCCCTGCCCCAGGATCTGGAGATGACATATGTGACCATATCTAAACTTACTCAGAGCTGATGTAGATTCCCTGTTAAAAATAAAGCTAAGACCTGAAGTCCTTCATTCTTCCTTAAGAGTCCTGTTTTCATTTCCCCCTTTCTGCTGCGACTGCTGGGCAATCTCCCTGAAATCCTGGGGACTGTCAAGAGAAATGATGACATGTCTTCTCTTGCAAGTAGACCAGAAGTCTGCAGCGGCAGAGTCAGAACTGATTGCCTATCTTATCTCAAGTCGCTAGTCTCTAATTCAGGCTTTTGCAAACAACTACCAGCTCTGTTTCTTTCTGGAGCTGCAGGTTAGTGTTTAATGTACTGCTTTCCTGGGACTTTGCCTATCAAGTCTGAGGAAAAGCCTTTTGCCTTTTTGATCCAACCTGTGAATGGACTCAAATAAAAATTCAAGGTGTGGAGAACCCAGAAGGTGAGAGGGTGAAGGGTGGGTGTCATCGTTTGTCACTCAGGACCTCTTTTTCTTGTAACCACCCCTGAGGCATGGCAGGCCATGATTTCTCAAATAATAGATAAACTTCAAACATTATTATGTTAAATTAACTTGGGAGGTTCACTTGTCCTTGAACAGTGAGCAGGGGATGATTGTTTTAAAATGTGTTTATCTTTTTAATGTATCAAAGTTGAAGCAAGATCTATGTAGAAAAAGAACCATCCTACTGAAGGAAGTCTTTTGCATTAAACAACTTTCCTCCATCATTGTGTTATGAAAGAAGTTTCAGAGCAGTCCAGTATCAAGACCTATCCATCCTTCATGACCCATAGGCCACCCCCCAAGGATGACAGGCAAATAGTGTCTGTCTGAGGGACCACTGTACAGACATTCAGGCAAGTTCAGTTCAGCACTGCATCTTGCTGATGGACAAGATGACCAAATCCTCCAGAATCCTCTGTAACTTGCATAGTCACATTTTCAGAGGTTTAGGCTTCTTGGTGTGGTCACAGTCTGGCTGCTTAGAGAAAACTAGCTGCTGTTTTTGATAGTATCTACCTGAAACATAGAAGCTGGGATGAAACAACAGGCTGTATGGTTGTCTACAAAACTGTTGTATGAACCTACAGCCTGCAAGGCTAAATTTGTCCCAGTATATCTATCTTGGTTTCTTACTCAAAAGGAACAGTCTGTCCTTAGAAGGCAGGGGGAGAACTGCTGGTGCAGAGTGAAATAATTTTGCTTGCCAGGAGGTGATCACAGATACTTCCTGCTGCCGGTCCTAGATTATTTCCTTCTGTGGTAGTTCAAAGATGCCATGAAAACCAGCATGAGCAGTCTGGTTAGTATGATGAGCAAACTTCCCTGTGTACGTCAGGGGGAAGAATGCTCTAACCTTTCACAGTGATGAATCTTGGACATGTGCATTCATGCTGCTATACTTAGCAGAATGTTGCAACAGCTTGCTTTGTCCTGCCTTGCTCATGCACCAGTTCAGCTCCCATACATAGTGAAATCAAGTTATTCAGTGTTTTGTTGTTTTTAATGAGAGAGACATAATGATAAAATCTGCTCTCTCCTACTTCTTAGGCATGGTTGTGAAGTTTAGAACAGAGTATATTCATTCAGTTGGAAGCAACCTACAACAACCACCTAGTCCAACTGCCTGACTGCTTCAGGGCTGACCAAAAGTTACAGCATGTGTCATAATGTCTAACATGAAGATATGGTTACTGCAGAATATTGAAATCACCGTACTCCTTAAAGAAGGCTCCACTGCAGCATGAAAAACATGATCTTGCAAAGCTTGAATAGAAAATTTCTCCAATGCAAATGTACTTTTAGATAAGCTAGCTTGCACCTATGTTAGCATACTAGTGTAAGGCAGGAGTGCTTTTGAAGTTCATCTCCCACAGATCGCCCCCTTAGCATGCCTTGGGTTTTGTTACGGGGCAGCCCTGGAGGTCACAAACTGTTTGTTTTGGATGGACTGAAAGCAGATGTGTGCTTCAGCTAATGGGTGACAAGTGTGGAGAAGCAGACTGCAGCACCTCCTAGGTAGTGTAGAAGTTGAGTTCTCACCATCGCTTGCTTTGCTCTACAGATCCACTCCTACTGCAGTGTTACTGCTTGCTATGCTGACCTGGCCTTGATTTTTCTCCAAGATTTTAACTTGCAGTGCTTGTTCTTTTCACTTGCTTCCATTTCATTGCTTCAGTAATTTCACAGATCATTGAAACTTGAACTATGTCAATCTGTGGGTTTTTTGGTTTGTTGGTTGAAGCTTTCAGTGGCTTCTGGGGTTTGGTTGTTTTCTCTTTACCATACTTTTACCAGAAACTGGACATCATCTACAGCTTGGTTTGGAATCTTATCAATCTGCTGCTTTTACCACGTTCCAAACACTTCAGTAGCTGCTTCTATATTGTAGTATACATTAATCAGTCAAATCTGCTCTCCATATCTAGCACAACATTTTGTCTGTGGGCCTATCACATGTCCAGATGCCCAGGAAACTTGATCAAGGCAAAATCTCTGGTCAGGACAAGCCACAAAGCAACTTAACAGTACATTTATCTGCTGAATTTTAATAGTTCATATAGAAAAAGTAAGGCCTGGTGGCTCTTACATATAGACTGGTTTTGTAATGCTAACACTATTGGTTTTGTGGCTTCTGAGGAAAGCTCTACTGTGGTATCAATTAAATAAATTTTCTGCTTAATGACAGACTTAACACCCATATTGATGCATGACATAGGATTTATTGCAGCATTTACATTGTTATTTGATTTATGGTGATTTTTGTGATTTTACTGATGCTAATTCCAGCACTAGTACACCAGTATTGGTGTCTGCATAAAGTGTGGGATTTTCAGTAGGGACCACTATTAACCTAATCCTTTTTCTGATGAAGCTTATGTAGGCTTAAATCTGCTCTTCATATAAGTGGATGTGTCTGACTATTGATTTTGAGGAAAAAGTGTTACGAGAGGTCATCACTTCCTCAAAATCTTTCTTGTTATAATTATGCTGGTTTCAGCCCCAAATATAGTATGGGCAGCCTGTATTGACCTACTTTGTAGCTGCTACCTGTGCGCACTGCAGTAGTACAGATAATTAACACTTCAAGTGAGTGTAGCTCTAGCTGGTTTATTTCAGGCAAACAAGCTAAAGCCTACAACATTTGGCTTGAATGCTTTTTTTGCCATTGCTGGCATATGTGCAATAGTTTATAAGCATGCTACTAATCAACTTGTCCTCTGATTTATGTTTCATTATCAAGAGAGCTGAAACTTTGGATAATTTATGAGCAAGATACTGATGCTTTCTGTTAGTGAAATTAAAGAGTAAGATCTATCAGCATGGAACATGAAAGTAAAATTAAGCCCAGTCACAGCATCCCAAACCAGACCAACTGAATCATTGCAAAACATGCATTTGAAACCAGCCTCTCGCTTCCCATTGCTGCAGTACATCGGGGAAACTTACAGCCACCCTCTAGTAACAATAACATCGGCTCCTGGCAAACTGGTGGGGAGAAAGGAAGTCTTTGCCTTTCACAGTGCTGAGACAAAATAAGCATGACTTCTTGTATGTGAAATTAGCTCTTGATCCCTGAGCTGTCTTGGAATGAATTTAGCCTGGGCTCCCTTGCTGTTGTAGCACACCATTCTTGCTGTGCACTGCTGTGACTGCTGTGCAAAGCACTGTCCACCATAACACTAAGTTTTGTGGTTTATGACAACACCTACTGAGCTCAGAGAGGCACTGACTTGTGCCTGAAGTGCAGGCTGCTAGTTTCTTGGCTTCCACAGTGATCCAAAGCTGGTTGATGCCTCAGATAAGCCATCTCTGGGACCAGGAGGATCAGCACTTGTGACTGCTCTGCCCGGCTGCTGATGACAGGCGCCTGTCACTTGAGGGCAGATAACGTGCTGGGGATGACAGCTTGCTGTGCCCCCTCTGAACAAGCAGTTCTTTGGGGGCCTGGCATATGGTATGTCTCACCCCCATCTCCTCTGGCATGGCCATGCAGGCTGCCAAGTCTGACTGTGCAATTGGATCAGTTGCCATTTTACAGGCAAAGGGAAACATATTGCTGACTTGTTTGGGTACCCACCCATACCCAAACTGTTGCCTTTACTGTCAGGATCCCTCAAGTGACCTGATTGTCTTTATAACGACCTTGTTATTTGGATGACTCGTTGTGCTTTGCCTAAGGACCTAGGCTAGTTTGTGTTTTGGTCAGCTGGAATACAGATCTTGATTCAGCCACCAACAGTAAAAAGAGGGTTGATGTTTTCAGGCTAAGACCTTGTAATATCAGAGATTTCAGTAGCAGTTTGACACAGGCTATCCTGATTGCACTTTCCCCTCATCTAATAAACCCCATCTCTTCTATTTTCTCTGTTTTGTTCTATTTACCAGAATATCTGAATGCGTTCTCATGGTCTCAACTGTCATCTTACAGATGCAGTACAGTTGTTCAAATGATTTCACTGGTTCATTTGTTAGACTTCAAGACTGCTGGAGTAAGGAAGAGCCAAGGTTTTTATCTTGGATGCTGTGTGTGGGTGACCGAAAAAAGATCAGCTAATGTCTTATTATGCTATGTTAAACCTTTGAGACCTTGTTAAATGAGCTTGGTTTGGAGAACATTGTACAAAGATCATGCATGGAGTGAAGACACTTCTTTTTGCCCGCTTTAATTGTGGACTTGGCAGTCTTTTTGTAACAGTTGGACTTGATGATCTTAGGTCATTTCCAACCTAGATTATTCTATGATCTTGTCAAGGTGTCTTTATACCATTACAAATAATGTATTTAAATGCTTGGTGTTAGTCTTGACACCTGCTCTTCAGAGCAAAAATCCTGCAATTTAAATAATCAAGAATAACTCCAAATGCACACTGACCTGAGGACAAGTGATCCTTGAAGTCGCTGTGTGCAAGAAATATCACAGGATGTGACAGTCAAGCGCAAGAAAATCCAGCGGCCACTATGTGCTTAAATAACTTGGAGACTGAAAGCAAATTTAAGGTGAATAAGTGAAGACATGGAAAGGTACGTTGGCATTAGGAGAACAGTAACTCAGAAATGTGTAGGAAAGTGCAGGGTTGCACCTGCTTATCCTTTTATTGCATATTTCTGATAGAGAGAGGTAGGAGTGTTTTTTTGGCAAAGAAGTGAAGAATTCAAACATAAAATTAAAATCTGTCAAGTCATTATATAAAATTTCACCTTGTGCATCCACTTCTCCATGTTCTCTTACCTTTCCTGATGAATGGACAACCTCCACTAGCAGATTCTAGCAAATCAAGAGGAATCCCAATGCCAGTCAATTCGAACTTGAGAAAATGTGGGTTACAAACACTCTGGTGATGCAAACGTGCAGGTCAATGCACAGCAGAGCAGTGCATTTACCTTCACTGTTACACAGATGGGAGCTAAGCTGTAATGTTGATGACAGTATTGGAGGGGTTCTGCCTTCCTGAAAGGCTTTTGAGATGATGATGCTGTGCTGGGGTGGAGGTGTGAAGAAAACCCAAACTGTCTCAAGTGGTTTGAGGCAAATGTCCAGAGAAGTGCTTGGTCTTGAGCCTCAGTGTGGAGGAACATCTGGAATCTAGCACTTTGCTTTCCAGCTTGCCTGTAGGAGACAAAACCACAAGTTTTGAAGGTGGATGCAAGGGTAAACAGTTCAAGACCTGCTCCTTCTCATGGTGGAGTCAGTTACTGTGACCTGGGTGATGTGGTATGGTTTCCTCACTCAGTATAAGAAAAGTTCAGGCTGCTATAGCAACACAGGTAGTAGTCAGTTCCAGTTACTGCACATGTTAACTAGCTGAGGTCTGCAGTTTCCCCGCACAAAACACAGCTCCTTACATCGCTTGGCACGTTACAGTCCTCCTGACCCTACCAGACCCTGCAGACCCCTTGGTGAGTATCTCCGCATTTTTCTTCCCTTTTTCCCCAGCTAAAAAACACTTGAATATATTTTGGCACTTCTTCTTCCATGGTGAGAATTTGGCCGGGGTTTCTCTGGGAATAACTATCAGCCACTTGCAAAAGAGCCCAACCTCTCTGAGCCTGCCTGTGAGCCAAAGCTTTTATCAGGGAAAGTTTAATTCTCTGTAACTGTGCTGTGACTTCTTTTCCTTCTTATTTCCTGTGCTAGGGTAGATGGTGTGGTTTAGGACTGATGTCTCTGAAGATCAGGGTGAAAGCATCTTCCTTGAGGGAGGTGGGCAGGGGACAGCCTGGGAATGCTTTCTATTCACACACTGAAAAGACGTGCTGGAGAAATACAGCCAGGAGCTTGGAGCCAGGGGTACCTTCACTTCTGAGCTTCCAGCTATTGAGAAGGATGACTGCTGCTCTGCCTGGGCTGCATGGGTCACCTTCCCCTTATCCCCAGACTTCGGCTCTCCCCTCCTCAAAACTCATCTTCAAAGTCCATTGTCCAGTTGTGCAGAGAAAGCTGTAAATCTGTACCCTTGTTTAGTGTGGCATGTACTCTGCCTCTAATCCAATATCCCTTCTGTTTGTTCTCTGTACAGCCTCATTCAGCCTGACAGCTATTTAATAAACCTATTTGCTTTTCTTTGACATGAGGCAGAAGTGGTGGGTGTTGAAGAGCCATAAGGCCCTAGTGGACAATGAAACCCTTTCCCACTCAACACTCGTCGAGCTCAGCACAGATAAATTGTGTAGAACTGGGAAATTAACCCATCCTATCTTTAAAATAGAAAAAAAAAAAAAAAAAGGCAGCATTCCCAGGCTGATCCACAATGGATTCCAGTTGGTTGTTTCCTCCCCCTGAATGAGAAACCCTCTCTCTGTTCGTTGGTGCAGATCAATAGGGTTGCGAGATTATTGACTATCATTTATGCACCTTTTGTCACCTACAAGGAAAAGATTCATGGAGGGATGCTTCCATTTTAAAAACCATTCATGTAAGGTACAAAAGAATAATAATACTCCAAGAAGTTTAGAGAAACCAACCTGATAATTTGCCCACTATGAAGATGTATTATAGAATGCTCATCTTGGAATCCTTTTCCTTTGGTTTTTGTGTATTTGTGTGCCTACTTTTCTCTGCACACTCTTCCCTCACGGTGATGTTAGCATGTGGAGCACTATAGCAGGCATCTATTATGGAGAGCTGACCTTTACGCACATCCTTCCCTTAGAGAAAGGAGGAAAAAAGTTAGTTGGACCTTTTATGGCACAGCTGGAAGGCACGCAGAGACTGCAGTGGTGAAGATGATATAAGTTTAATGTTTAGCTGTATAACTACACCTAAAAAAGAGAAAGATTTTTCTTTTGATAAACTTAAAAAATGAAATAAATGTAGCAAAAGTCTTAGCTTTCAAGTACTCTGCATAGTACATGAGGTTTTCTTGGTCTTAATCTCTTAATGATCTGGCATATTTATCTGTGTATAAAGTTCAAATGCCAAGCACCTAAACTCTAGGATAATGACAAAAACCAGATGGGGATTGTGAGGCTGCTTTTCTTTTGGATCTTGGATATTACTGTAGACTTAGTGATGACCAACTGACAGAATACGCAAGTAGAATATTCTTTGCTGATTATTCCTGCTATTTAAATCTGGCTAACTTTTAAGTGGACTTCTGCATTGTTGCGTGTAGATTTCCATTTTGGAACAGGGCCTTACTGAATTAGATGCTGTATAGAGACACAGTGAGAGGAAGTCTTTCCCAAAGAAGTAATACAGAACATCCACAAAGAGCCATTTGTCTTGCAACCTAACTTAAAACCAATATATTTTATAGCCACAAGGTTGCTGGGAATCTGAGTTACTGAATCTGAATGGACTTAGTTAACATTCCCCTTTTTTGTTTTCATATAGTGCATCATTTCTGATAGGCAATGAGCAAATTAAATATCCCTTCCCTTTGCCTCTTCAGTACATAGCAGGTATTCTGATTCTTTTGACCTTTCCTTTTAAGCCATGTTTTCTAGTCTCTGCTTGCTCCTTCTATGACCACCTCTACACTCCCCAGTCATAGAATCATAGAATAGTTAGGGTTGGAAAGGACCTTAAGATCATCTACTTCCAACCCCCCTGCCATGGGCAGGGA
>JANRGW010038498.1:12914-58815 GCA_024733675.1 Psilopsiagon aymara | reverse complement strand
GGCATAAAGCTCCACTGAAGTCACTACCCACCAAATGATCCAATCCCAACTTGATCCAAATGATCCAATCCAAGGCAGGGACTCCTCCCGTGAGCGCTGTGTGCAGGAGTCGTGGTCTCCTTTGCAGCTTGGGGGCGTATGGGTTTCTGCTTGTTTGTTTCTTGTTTTCGGTTTTGGAAATGGATTTTCCCCCATCCGATTATCTTCCTGCTTTTAGCACATCTCAGTGCAACTGTCGAGTATTTTTGGCCACTGCTCCTCGAATATGAGGTCTGCATATAGGTAGAGAAAGGGATATATAGGAAACAGAATAAATCTCAGTTTCTACAAGTACACATATTTTCCTGAAACAGTGGATTAGAAACTCCACGCTGTACCAAGGTAGATTTGTGTGTATGACCAGGTGTAATAAAATGTGTGAAATTGTTCTTGTAACAGCCCATGCCAGTGCTGAAATAACGTAGCTTTCGGCTATTGTAATTGCACGTGATCACATTGTAACCACATGCGTCTTTGACTGGATGCTGTGAACCGGGCTTGTGGTAGAAATAACTACAATGGTGCAATGTTTCCAACTTTAGACGTTGAAAAACAGAAATTGTGACTCAGTAGCTCTTTCTGTGCGCAGAATTTTTGCTGAGTGGATGTTGCTGAGCTTTTTTGAATGTATTTCTGGCACGTGTAGGAATTATCTCAAGTGCATTTAAAGTTGCAGGCGATCTGCAGATCTTAATCCAGATTTTAAACCGGTTTGGTAGTGTATTTTCTTTATGAGCTAGTGTAATTTTGATGTGTATTGCACAGCACTGGTGTGAACTCACTTTATGATTGTATGTTTAATATACATCTAAATGTGCTGTATGCATTTATAGAGAGGGTAGCTTTGTGGAAAATCACATGCAATTTAGGACATCATTTTTTTCTCCCCACTCCATCTGTCTGACTTTCATTCCTATTGTGTTTTTGTAGATGAAGGTGAAAAAGCTTTTTGGAGGGGTAGCTTTTCATGTTGCTGGCACTTAAGATGTGCTCTATTGAAAAACCAGGGCATCATTCTTCAAAAGCAGCCTCATATTTTCTATTTTAACAGCTAATGAATTTTGTTTTCTAGGCTCTGCTCTGGGTGGTTGTGGGTGTGTTTGTGGGGAAAGTGTTTCATCCTTAAAGGAAAACTGAAAACCAGATCTTGTTACTCCACAGGTCTCAAAGCCTGTACAGAACAGTTCTGGGTTTTTTCCCTCCAGTTTAACTTTTGCATAACATTTTAAAGTGCAGAGTTTTAAGGTTGGAAGCAGATATATTCTGGGTGTCAAGAAGTGTCATTTGTCATGGAGTATAAATTGCCTGCCTGTCTCCTGAGCTTTGAAGTAATTCCCACATGCATTTGGCAGCTGGTCTGCACAGTGTTTCCTTGAGCAGTGCACCAGTCCTAGCATCATAAATGTGTCTTATTAGATACCCAGTTCGGTTAAAACTTGTGAATTTGAGTTAATTCTTTGTAAAGGAATACAGTTGTTCTCAAGCAGTTAACTCCTAGGGATGGTTATTTACTCCTGTCCCTGGTTCTCACCAGCTAGGCATTGATACAATCAAATTGTATTTGATTCCGTATACAGTATGGAACAACATGCAAGCGTCTTAAAGGGGGGAATGGCATTCAGAAGTAGCCCCAGAATTGTTTATTTTAAATTCTCACAGTGAGAAATGTTCAGGCTGCTTGAAAAAATGAAGTTGTTGATGATCTTTTGTTAGTGGTGACATAATATTTAACGTGTGAGGTAGACACACAAAAGTCAATTGCATATATGAGGTAAAGGTAATTTCCTTTTTTAGTTCCCTAACTGGTGATGAGGCTAATCATAACATTACAAACATTTTGTTATTTATTTCTATGATTTAGAAGATAGAAATAGCTAAGGTTTTGCACTGTGCTCTACATTCATCCATTTAATCTTAGCTGCATGGCCTTTTGAGGGGTTATTTTTTCCCCAAAGCTTACCCATTTAAACTGTTTCTTCGTTTTTTTTTTTTTCTCCTATTTTTTTGTTTCTGCCTTATACAGATATTTAGAACTTCCTGGGACTGGGGTGGGGGGGGGCAAAGAAATCCCAGCCCCACAACCTAGTCTTCTTTAGCAAAGATACTGTGGGGAAAATGTGATTTTTGTTTAATGCTTTCTTTTCCCTTTCTGTCCCCTTTTTCATTTGTGAGAAGTTTTGGACCTCTGGGAACTCTTTCTGGCTGCAGCAAATGACATCTGCCTTTCTGTCAGAGACGTGCCGTTTGTGCTTCGGAAAACTTCTGCACCTTTTGCCAAATGCTGTTAAGAAAATGATCTGAAGATTTGGGCCAATACCAGAACAAAGAGCACTTTGAAATAGCAAGCAAAGTAAGGTGTCCTCTTGTGGCAAACCAGTCAAAGAAAATGAAGTGTAAAGGTGTCATAGCCCTCACGTTTCTAAGGCCAAATTTGTGTACACATGGGCAACCTGGATTTGATGCTTCTTCCTAATTGCACTCTATAGTACTTGTTATCTTTTAAGTTTTTAACGTGGAGAAGTGTTACAAAAAGGATTTCTCATGAGACTTAATGACTTAGACTGTATTTGGATAACTTTTCACTAGGTTTTCCTTTTTTCCCAGAATGGTAAGCACCCATAGAAGGCTATCAGAACTGTGTAGAATTTGCATTCGATTTGAGAGCTTGTAAGAGTACTCATCATGGAGAAACAGCAGCTTGTCCTGGGTAGCCAGGAGAGTGGGACTGTGTCTGGTGCGGCACCTGCTTTTTTTGTTATCCTGAAACAACAGCAGGGAAATGGTAAAGCTGACCAAGGAATCCTAGTAGCAAACCGTGATGCTTGTGCTCTTGCCAGCAGTGTATCAACTCCAGTAAAACCCAAAGTCAAGACCTGTCTCCCAGCTGACTGTGTCTCGGGGGGCATTACTGTCACCCTTGATAACAACAGCATGTGGAATGAATTCTACCATTGTAACACAGAGATGATCCTGACGAAGCAGGGGAGGCGCATGTTCCCGTACTGCCGATACTGGATTACAGGTCTGAATGTCAGTCAGAAGTACATCCTAGTCATGGACATATCCCCTGTGGACAATCACCGATACAAATGGAATGGCCGATGGTGGGAACCCAGTGGGAAGGCAGAGCCCCATGTTCTTGGGAGAGTGTTTATTCATCCAGAATCGCCTTCCACTGGCCAGTACTGGATGCACCAGCCAGTATCATTCTACAAACTCAAACTTACCAACAATACCCTGGACCAGGAGGGTCATATAATCTTGCATTCTATGCACCGCTATCTGCCACGGCTTCACTTGGTGCCTGCAGACAAGGCCACAGAAGTCATTCAGCTCAATGGCCCGGATGTCCATACCTTTACCTTTCCACAGACAGAGTTCTTTGCAGTTACAGCCTACCAGAACATCCAGATTACCCAGCTGAAAATAGATTACAATCCTTTTGCGAAAGGATTCAGAGATGATGGGTTGAATAGTCGACCTCAGCGTGATATGAAATCAAACAGTAAGTTGGACTTGGAAGGAAGTGATGCTTTTAGTGCTGCTGGCATTCGTGGTCACCCTTCTGAAGTTGATGCTGCATTAGATTTGCATCAGAGAAGTTTAGATCCTTCATTCATTGGCCAGAACTCATCAGACACTGACATGGACAAAGATTCCTTTAATGCAGAAAGGGACTTCCTGGGTTTCCTGGACACTGACCTGCCTTCGGGTGATATGCCAAAGCTAAAACAAGAGGTCTCTGAAAGGTGGGTTAACATTCTTTTTTTTAACACAAATACTGGTTGGGTGGGATATTTGGTGAGATACTAAATAGCAGGGTGCTCAGTATACAGATTGGCAAAGGTTGCTTGAACTGAAATGGAGAACACTTAGTATTAAAAGCTTTTCTTAGCTTAAAGTCTTCTGTCAGCCTGGACTTTCTAATGTGTCTGAGGAGAATAAAAGTTTGGTATTTTTTTACTACATTGCTCTAACTCCCTTTGTAGAGAAGTGTTGAGGGATTTCTCTTTAAGCGTCTTAACATTTTAGAAGACTAATTTTTCGGAGTTGCAAACAACACACTGTAGTCATCAAAACCTTCTGCTGTGAGGGTGTTGAGGCCCTGGTGCAGATTGCCCAGAGAAGCTGTGGCTGCCCCATCCCTGGCAGTGTTCAGAGCCAGGCTGGATGGGGCTTGGAACAGCCTGGTCTAGATGAAGATGTCCCTGTCAATGGCAGGGGGTCGGAACCGAATGATCCTTAAGGTCTCTTCCAACCCAAACCTGTCTGTGATTCTACGAAAACATTGCTGTTCTTTTTAGGATTGTTTATCACAGTGACATGCTACCTCAGTATCTTTGTTTCTTGTTAGAGGATAGGGGGGATGTGTGGTGTGTATGAGTATTTAGGTTGGGTGTATGTAGGGATTGCTACAAGGCAGTGGTAACTGGCAGCACACCACTGTTTTGTCAGTAACTGCTTGTAGGAATTTATTCCACAAAGCAGCATGAGGTAGCCGGCTTGTTGGTAGTTGGTTGCCTCATGTTTGCTCTGAGGTAAGAGAATCTGCACCTTAGGGAAGTACTTCAGAATAACTGTTACACTGTTCACACCATAATTTGCTCTGTGGTGGTTTTAGGTCTATGTATACAGTATTGACTTTTTGAACCATTCTGTTCATACCACATAAACAGTAGTAAAGCAATCTAAGTGTATATTGAGAGTCTACCTGTAGCATGGGACCTGCTAACTGTGTTTGTGTAGGTAAAACAGGCTTGGCAGAACATATTATTTTACTCAACTTTTACTTGGCTTCTAAAATCTAAGGAATAAAATAGAGCAAATCGAGTAAATAATGAATCTGTGTCAAGAGATGCTTGGAAATACTTTGAACCTGAACATGAAGAAGTGATTTTTTTGAAGAGGTTTCTCTCCTGCCATGGTTCTTCATTCTGTCTGTAAATACCAGGCTTAGTCTGCCAAAGATTTAGTGACAAAAGCAGCCTTATGTAGATCAGTACACCAAACAATTATTCACCTGCAGGATATCAGGATGATGTTAATGGTGTAATTAGAGGTCAGTTCTTGGAGGAAAAAAGACAGAATTACCCAATTTGTTTCAAAGGCAGTAATACAGTACTATACTACTTCAGTGTGTTTTAAAGAGGGCTACTCAATGGCTTTTCTCTTTGCAGAAAACATCTCCTTGCCTTTTGTGTAACTGAAAAACTTCAAAGTCCTCCATTCTTCAGGACTTTATTGAGTATAGTTGTAATATTTCTTAAGAATACTAGAGCTGTTTTGGGATCTAGAGTACCCTCACCTCTCCTTTGCAGTATTTTCCAATGTTACTGTATTAGGCAGAAGAACATCCTCTACACCTCTTAGATTCTCCAAACACATTTTTGTAAATTCAAGAGAAACCCACCTTGAAGGCTGAAAGTTCGCTGACTTTAGAGAGGATGGGCTTTCCTGAGTTCCTAAAAACTACAGCATGGAAAAGTATTTAGATAACTGTGCATATTGGAAGTAAAACAGTAGAACTCTGAAAATAATTGCTGAAAGGTTTATTTCTCTTCAAAGTGATATTTTGTTTGTTTCTTTGGGGTCATCTGCAGTTGAAAAAGTTAGTGTTTCAATAATTCTGTTTGCCTGAAGGAGGTCATTGAAGCAAATTATTTGGACAGCTGTTTGAACTGCACAGCTTGGGGTTTTTTTTTTGTTCCCTTCTTTCCCAAGGAGTAAACCCCATGGTTTTAAGGACTCAAGGTCTTCCTTAAGAACAGATGATGCAAGTTGGCAGACTTTATTTCTTTTGATCTAGGGCATGTTAGATGCATTCCCTGGTTTCACACCCAAGGCAATTTATCTGAAATGTGCTAAAAGCTGCACAGAGGAGAGATTATTAAAAGGCTTTTCTCTGTTCTTGGCTTGGAAGCATCTATTATTTGATGAATAAATGTTATCACCGTCCTGGAACTCTCCTCAAGCATTGCCCAGCTTTTCGTTTTACATTTTTGTAATCTGTGACAGTCAGATTCTGTGCTTGGAAGGAGAAAAATTCATCTCATCCAAGAAATAGGACTGTCTCTGTATGTGCTGGGGCTTTTCAGAGCATCGGTTCTCCTTTTTCCTTCATATCTGTTCGCAATGTTTTCATGCTGTGCAGTTGAGATCCATTCACAAACATGTCAGCCTTTCAAGGGCAGTGTTGAGTGAGTGGCATTTTCTTTTATGAAACCAGGCACATTAAAACTTGCATATTAATGAAGACTGAGCGGTTATTTTTTGTCACCTATTTAATTTTTTGGCAAGCTACTACTGTTAGTTGGTAGGCAGTGTCTCACTTTCATGCAGGGTAGTGATTTCTGCTGAGTTTAGGTTTGGGTGAGAGTCAGAAGTTCGGAGCTGTTGCCTCCCAGATAATGCTCACTGAAGGTAGTGAAGTTCCTGGTGTGTGGTATTGCCCACCAATGCTCGGGTTTTCTGACACTTTTGAGAATGAAACTATTTAAACGGTTGTGTATACCTGAGAATAATTCTAATCTTGAGTTAAGAGCACACTTTGGAAATAAAGGGCTACTTTCTTTATACAAGGTAGTATAGTTGCTTGGTTGGTCTTTTGTTTGTGGCCTGGTAATATGTTCAGTTTCATCGGATGTATTGTAAAGAAAAGAAATATTTCATTTGAGTTGTGAGCACTTGTATACAAATGGTTGTGTCTGGAACACTCAGGTGTATAGAACCACAAGGAAATTTCACTGGTACTTAAGTCTTGCAGGCTGATGTACCCTTTCTCCCTTCCAAGGTCTTTTGAATTTCCTCCTTCAACAATACAAATACTGTGGGGTTCTTAATGCTCCAGTAGTCTTGTTTTTCTAATTTGATTGTCTTGTGTTTAGTGTGAGTTTGCTTTTCTTCCCTCCTTGCCTTCCTTTTGGAAGAAGGCAGCAATTGACCTTACATCTAACCTGAACTTCCCCTGTTTCATTTTGAGCCCATTACCCTTTGTCCTGTCACTACAGTGCCTGATGAAGAGTCCCTCTCCAGCATCCTTTTAGGCCCCTTCAGGTACTGGAAGGCTGCTGTGAGGTCTTCACACAGCCTTCTCTTCTCCAGGCTGAGCAGCCCTAACTTTCTTAGTCTATTCCTTTTATACAAAATACATTGTTACTACAATTATGTTATTATATTTGAAATTGTTATCATTAACTAACATTAACAAATATTGTTATTTTTTTATAAAATAAGGTTAACAAGTCAAATAACAATGTAACATAATTAAAATGATGTATAGTATCGTTAAAAATACATTTCTATAAAGGGAGTGTTGGGATACTATCTGATATGTTTGGTAAGTAAGTACTGGCTATTGCTTGATGAGGTTCTGTCGTGGGTTGACCCTTGCTGGACAGCCTGTGCCTACTGAAGCTGCTTGGTCACTCCCCCTCCTCAGCTGGACAGGGGAGAAAGCAAGCTCGTGGTTTGAGATAAGAACAAGGAGAGTTCGCTCACTGTTTACAGTTGTGAGCCAAATAGACTTGACTTTGGGGAATCAGTTTAATTTATTACCAACCAAATCACAGTAGTCCTCCTCCCACTCCTCCCTTCCTGGGCTTAGCTTCACTCCCTAATTCTTTACCTCCTACCCTCCAGCAGTGCTAGGGAATGGAGGTTGTAGTTAGTTCATCACACATTGTCTCTGCTGCTCTTTCCTCCTCAGGGGGGGACTCCTCACAATCTTTCCCTGCTCCAGCATGAAGTCCTTCCCATGGGAGACAGTCCTCCAGAAGCTTCTCCTGTATGCATCCTTCCCAGGGGATGCAGTTCTTCACAAACTGCTCCAGTGTGGATCCCCTTGACAGGGCACAGTCCTTCAGGAACAGCCTGCTCCAGCGTGTGTCCCTCCCATGGGGTGCAGTCCTTCAGAAGCAGTCTATTCCAGCATGGGTCCCTCCCATGAGATGCAGTCCTTCGGGAACAGCCTGCTCCAGCACGCATCCCTTCCACTGGTTGCAGCCCTTCAGGAACAGACTGCTCCAGCACGGGTTCCCTGTGGGGTTACCTCCTCCTTTGGGCATCCCTCTGCTTTGTCATAGGGTCCTCCCTTGCTGCAGGGTTATCTCTGCTCTGGAGCACCTTCTTTCCTATTTCTTCTCTGACCTTGGTGTCTGCAGAGCTGTTTCTCCAGCATAGTTTCACTGTTTCCGTCTGCAATTGCTGTTGTGCAGTAGCTTTTTCCCTTTTGAAATACATTATCACAGACATGCTACCACCATTGCTGATGAGCTCTGCTTGGCCAGCAGCAGGTCTGTCTTGGAGCTGGCTGGCATTAGCTCTGTTTGGCATAGTGGAAGCTTCTAGCAGCTTCTCACAGAAGCCACCCCTGTAGATCCTGCCCCGTTGCCAACTCCTTGCCAAGCAAACCCAATACAGGTTCATTGTGGGTGCAAATTTCTGGTTTCATACCTTAGCTGCTGCTTGTGACAAAGAGCCAGCTTCTGATGCACTTAACAAAACTCCTGACTGCAGTCTTTTCACTGACGTGTCTGTCCCTCAAAGAACCCCATCACTGAAGTGCAACTGGCTGCACTGTTAGACTTTAGTATCTAATGCACGGTATGTCAAATTCTGGTTAGGGTAGTACTCAGTGTAAGATGGAGCATAATTCAATAGGATATTAACATTCTGTGAAAGTTCAAGCAACAGTTGAGCTTAGGAGTTGTCTGTATGTGGCTTCAGGATGAATTAACTAGAATTTTAGTGAAATCTTGTAAACTGAAGAGCATAAAGCACTCACTTGGTTTATTATTTGCAAGCACAGTGGCTTCAGTATGGGATACATAGCAAACTAAGGCTGCTTCTGAGCACTTAAAACATGATGGCTTAGCATGAATTCATGCTGAGTCTCAAATAGGAGGAAGTGCAAGTGTCACCCTGATATACCCAGGGAAGGAAATTGTGCTGTTGCCTTCAGATAAGAGTTGGACTGGTTTTAATGATGGCAATTCCTTCTTTTTTGGAGCACTTATAAAAATACAAGCTTGTAAACAACAGTTTATTTAGCCAACTCATATTTTGGAGCATTTTGGCTCTTTATTTTTGCAATACGTAACCAAGGATTGTGGGAGATGATGTAGTTTGGGTAAAGGAAGACATTTGATAAAGATCTTGTGTTTTGTTTTTGCCCCTTCCTTCCCACTCCAGTCCTGTTGCGAGCAGTTACAAAAGCAGTTCCCGTGTGGCATCCCCGTTGGACCCAAATGGACTCTTTAGTGTAGTCATTAAAGAGGAGCCAATAGATGACTATGACTACAAGTCGGGTATTTGCACACAAGGAGTAAGTGTGAAACAGGAAGACACAGATGAAGAAACTGATGAGTATTCCAACACTGATGATGAGGATCCCATCCTACAAAAGCACCTTATGAGATGTGGTGAAACAGATGGAATTGATGGAGAATACAGGTCTAGGAAGCGTGTATTAAACAGTCCTTCAGGTGTTGCCAAAGCAAAAATGTTAAAACTGGATAGTGGGAAGATGCCTGTGGTCTATTTGGAACCTTGTGCAGTCACAAAGAGCACAGTGAAGATATCTGAGCTGCCACAAACCATGCTTTCCTCTTGCAAGAAGGATAAATCCCCTTTTAGTGCAATGTTGGATCCCTTGGCTGTGTGTTTGGAAAATCACAAAGGCTCTTGCTCAGGCACAGACGCTGTTACTGAGGAGTTAGTTATGAAAAAACAATCTTCTGGAAATAAAGTGTCACAGAAGTACTCTTCAGTCAGAGAGGCCCAGTGGGCTTTATCTAAATCACCTAATTTTAACCTCAGGGGCTCAGTAAGTTGTCAATTTTCAGCTAAAGAGATCTGTGGAAGAAAAAGGTCTGGCATACTGAAGAACCCTGTGTCCCTGAGAGGCTCTGGTAGTAATCAGAGCACCTTCTCATCAGTTACAACTAAAAGAGGAAGGCCACGGAAACTGAGAATTTCCAAGGCTGGTCGGCCACCTAAAGGTATAGGGAAGGGTGTAATAACAAGCAAGAACGCCTCACTGGGGCCTGGGAATATCCTTCCAGATGTTAAGCCAGACCTTGAAGATGTTGATGGAGTCCTCTTTGTGTCCTTTGCATCAAAGGTAAAACCTAGCTGTTTTGAATAAGATTACAAAGGCTTTTAGAATGTCTCATTTTTAAGCCCTTTGTACTTCCAGCTGAGCATGTATTTTATTTTAAACTGAGTTCTGAGATTTATGGCATCGTTCCAAATCTGTTCTTATCTTGTCTCTGTATTAATCATAACATTTTCTAA
Source organism: Psilopsiagon aymara (assembly GCA_024733675.1). Classification (NCBI taxonomy): domain Eukaryota; kingdom Metazoa; phylum Chordata; class Aves; order Psittaciformes; family Psittacidae; genus Psilopsiagon; species Psilopsiagon aymara. Next base: position 48,483 of record JANRGW010038498.1, on the reverse strand, counting down.
CTTAGCAACTTGGGGAGAAATAGTGGGATCTAGAGTTCTGTATAGAAGAATGCATACTTGTTTGTTAAGCAATCTCATGTTTTGAGTATATTGGTGATATTTTGATGTGGCTTAGTATCTAAGTCAGTGTTTAAGTGCCTTGTACTTACTGAAGGCTCTTCATGTATGTAGGAAGCTCTTGACATTCACACTGTTGATAAAGCTGGAGGAGGAGAAGAGTCACAGAATCTTCAGGCCCCCTTACTGACTTCAAGTGATCCAGGTACATTTTTGGGTTTGTTTTTTTTTTTTGTAAGTGGCTATTGCCTGCAATAAGGGAATTTGTAAAAACACACTGGAAAATTAATATTGTTAGTCAATTTTTAGCACAGTAAATGGTCTTTGTATGTTCTTTCTTTTTGAACTTTTGAGTAGATTGTCAAGCAAGAATACAGGTACTAGAAAAGGAATTGATGGAAGAACTGAAGACACTGAGGCATAAGCAAGTAATACATCCTAGCCTTCAGGAAGGTAAGTGGGCAGTGTACATATTGTTGCACCTCCTTGTATAGTATACTTATCATACTGAGTTTGGTATTTTCCTACTGAATGTAATACAGTTTATGTTCAGTACAGCTGGGATCTGGGTTTGTTTTCAAACACAGGAAAGTGTAGAGGTGTGTACGCACAAATGTGAGAGTAAGAAAGGAAGTTTATATGAAGTATCCCTTTTGCCATTTGTGGCAGTGAGAGAAAATCTATGGTGTCTGACCCATTTTGTTTTATTTAGAGGCTTTCAGAGTAGTTTCTGACAGCCTGTAAAGATGTTTTTGTTTTCACACATTCATGTTGTGAACCTGTAGAGGTGACAGAGGCAGAAAATGACTCCTGAATCTCCAGCAGCAGAGAAAGATGCTGCATGTCATTATATGCCTCTTGCAGAAGATGCTGAGCCTTCAGACTTCAGGCAATGCATGTTTTGTAGTGAGCTAATCCTTGTAGAGAGCAGATGGAGTTGATTTTACTCATTCATAGAAAATAGCCATTTCCTGATAGTAGAGGTGCTGGAGATCCAGAAACACTTAACTAAGACTGTGTTTGCTGTGTTTGAGTCTATTTCTGCGAGTCACTGTGGGTTTTCATTAGGGACTGTAGTGATAGGACAAAGGATAATGGGTTCAAACTTAAACAGGGGAAGTTTAGATTGGATATGAGGAAGAAATTCTTTACTGTGAGGGTGGTGAGGCACTGGAATGGGTTGCCCAGGCAAGCTGTGAATGCTCCATCCCTGGTGGTGTTCAGGGCCAGGTTGAATGGAGTCTTGGGTGGTATGGTTTAGTGTGAGGTGTCCCTGCCCATGGCAGGGGGGTTGGAAGCAGATGATGCTAAGGTCCTTTCCAGCCCTTAACTATTCTATGATCCAGTTCACTTGTCATGTAAGAGGTCCAAGCAGGTGTGTGACTTGTATACAATATTATCCTGAGGTCAGATGGAAGAAGGTAAGATCAACACAGCAGAACTTAATCTTCTCTCTACTGATGATATTGGAAGACTTCAGCAATAGTAGTCCTGAGACCAGTGGCATTAATATAGGCTTTGGGGCAGATAATGAAGGAATTGATCTGAATGGAAGTGTTGCACCGCATGCTCTTGTGGTCCTGGCCCTGATTTTTTCAAGCATCTAACTGTAGGAATTGAGACTCCAAATAACTGATACTTGCTCTGATACTAGTTATTTTGGGTCGTCACAGAGCTTCTACTGCGAAAAGACCTGGATTATGCTGAATCCAGAATTTATACATGGGGTATGATGAGAACTAGCCTGTCACCTTTTGCAGTCATTTAAAGGGATGCCTTTGTGTTGTGCTAGTATTGAGCCGACATTCCTGTCTTCCACCTTTGCAAAGCGGTCATAAGAAAGGTAGAGAACTCTTGGAGCTCTGTCCTAGATGTGGTGGCAGTGAAACAAGCTAAACCATCTTCCAGCCAAGTTGTTCCTCAGTGGTATTGTGAATGTGTAAATGCAGTTTTCCTCTCCTGTGATTCCAGCAATAGGCAGCCCTGTTTTCTAATGACCTCGCTGTTCAACCTGCCCTCACAGGTCTGCATGTGTTGTCATACATTGCATTAGCACCGTGTTTTCAAAAACGGTGGTACAATCTCCTTTGTGGTCAGTGGCTGGCAGTGCTAGATACAGCACCAAGCAAATGTTGCAGCCATGTTAAGGCTTTTTTGATTTATATTGTGGGCCTCCTAGATGATATCTTTACCTAAGAAAAGTATAATAAAATTATGATATCTTGGTAACCACCATACCAGCAAGCGCTGTTTCACTCATGAGGGAATCCTGCAACAGGGAGCATGTAAAACCTACATGCTTTTCCTCCAGCTTCTAAATGAGCAGTGGTGAAGTGTGTGTGGTACCTTCTGAAGGGTGTTGAGCACTTCACAGATACTACAAAATGGAGAAGTCAAGCATCAGGCTAAGGAAGAGGTCTGAAGAATTTTGACTTTCTTGAACACTTGTGACTGTCATTTCCAGTTTTGGCTGCTAATCTGCTGATCCTGTTTAATGGGGGAATCATAGTTCAGCAATGAAGAGAGTGACCCTCACCTGTCCCTAGAGGGAAGTTACCTGGAAACTATTTGCAGCAAGAGTGTTACTACTGAAAAGATACAGATGTGATTAGATTAGGCTGTGAATTACAATGTTTATACTTCTATTGTTGCGCTTCAGCTGCTGCCTGTAAACTGAGCTCTTTGTGCAGATTGCCTTCAGCTTGCAAAGTTAAAGATCCATTGCAGACTTGGTGAAGGAACATAATGATGGTAATGGAGATAAGGATTGTTTGGTATTGTCTCTCCAGTATCATCTGTAAGACTTAAGAAGGTGGCTGGGGAGTGCCTCTAGGCCATGCTTCAGGGCTGTATCTTTCTCCAGACATACTGATTCTAAGCATCCTGCAGCTTGGTGCAGCCCTATTAGCCTTCTTGATTCTGATACTTCTTCTCCAAAGTACATGACTATGACTAATAGAACCATCTTGTCATCTACTACAGAGCAGGCAAAGAGATATGGCTGAAAGATGTGAAGTGCATGTTTCTGAACGTGCATTTAGCCATTCTGTAGAAGCTTTCTGGCTTTCTTGTCCTCATGGTAGTATGGGAAAAGGACATAGCAATTCTGACTGATGTTAACTCTGGTTTTGGACAGTGTAGTTGAGAAGTGTAAGTTTCATCTTGGAGATGTGTTGGAGCTTTACCTGAACCCCACAGTTGCTGTTTATTTGTGACATTAAAGAAATGTTGGTTGAGGCTCTCTAGATGTTGGAGGAGCCTGAACTGCAGGAAGAAAATACTTCAGAAAGAAGAGAATTTCTGAAATACTTCAGAAAGAAGTACTGCCATGCTATGGGGTGTCTCCTATCTGAGCTAATTTGAATCCCTTATCATATTCAAAGGGGAGTGCCTTTGTCACACATTGTATTTCAGATTTGACAGCTGCATCTGGTGGAGAGGAGAAAGTTCTTAAGATTCTTCATTTGCTGCTCTTTGATTACAGCAACTGAAATTTAGCAATACTCTGGAATGTTAGAAATCAATAGAAGTGATAATTCACCTGTCATATATGGTGATATTTAGTACTTGCTTTTACTCTTTGTTCTCTTTTAGGCTGTCTACATTCATTCCAGGTTGCATCCTCTTTATTTTTTTGTCTGAGTGTTTTTTACTTCATGATCTGAAACTGAAAGGGTAGATACTTTGTACGGGTGGTGTTCTTATTTTGGTTTGAGTATTAAACAAAGCAAGGCTTGGTTTTGGAGATGACACAATAATTCAAATGGAGTGTCAAGAAAAACAAACTCTGTACTCTTCCCATTTAAATAGAGTTTGAAAAGAAATGGATGACATCTTGGCATTTAGCAGTTGACATGTTTTTATACAAGATGCTAGATTGTCTTGGCTTGCTGCTCATTTTGCCTGTGTAGATTTGAAAATTATATCTCACTAGACTGTCTTTGATAACAGGATCTTTCTAAACAACCATCTTGGAGATTTGTTCCATGTCGATTGTTTTCAGGCTGCCAGTAATCAGGTCACTGTGTTGCCACTTAGGAACACGAATGTGTACCACCAACACAAGATTTCTGCTGTATGTGCAAATACTGCTTTATGTGACCTGAGCCTTGTCAGGTCATGCATTTTCAATTTCAAAACTCGCATGTTTAATAAATGAATTTCAGACTTGTTGGCAGCAGAAGCATTTAGCAGTAGGCTTCTGTAGCTAACAACCAAAATAAATGTTCTCAGCTCCAGAGTGCAAGCTGAATTTGATTGATAAGAGTCATTTCTTGAACTCAGTGTGACAATATTTTGCAGAAGAGGTACTAAGTTCCTGGCTTTTTTCCCCTCAGCATTTCAGTATCTGTTTTGCCGTGGAAAAAGATAGCATTTGTGATCAAGTAAAGTCTTTCTATATGATTATTTTTGTCGAGTTGATGAAGGAAGATGTTATAGGCAATTAAACATTTGCGGTGGCGTCAGCAGCACCTATTGGTTAATTTCTTATGGCCACTCTTCCCTCTTGCTTTGAAAGACAAAAAAGTTTTATTGCAAAGTGCCAAGCTTGGAAAAAAATAACCTGCTGAAATCTGGATTTGATGAGCCAGTTCTGTGAGTGCTGCCTGAATACACCTTTATTTATATCATAGTTTCCAAACACACACATTTCAGAACTAAAAAGTGATTTGCTCTTGTCTCATTACTGGTTTAAACTGATGTGTGCAGTGTATGTTCTATCACAAGAATAGCTTTCCATAGAGAAGGGGATGTGTAAGTACCGCTGGTAGGATTGATAATTTACGTAGCGGTATGCAATGCCAATAGTCAGCTGAGTTGGGTTCAGGCAGTGACTCTGGCCTTTGGAACTGGATGATCTTAAGGTCCTTTCCAACCCTAACTCTGCTATGATTCTGTGATTCCAAGTAGTGCTACTTCCAAAAAGGAACAAACAGAAACTTCCGTCATGAGAACTATCACAACACTGGCACTTTGATTAAGAAATTTCTGTGGAAACTTCCATAGTAATCAAGAAAACTATGACAAGTAATTAATTTTTTTCTTGATTTTCCCATTCCCTAATATAGTCTTTAAAATATTCATTAAATAACTCATACTTGCTGCAAATCCAGCATAAGTCACAGTTACAGTTGCTAATGCTGTTTTTCAGGTCTCTTAAAATAGTGGGTGAATGCTTGAAAAACCTGTGTATAACTTAATGGTTTCCTTTTTAGTAAGTATCTTGACTGTTTTTCCCAGTGTCTTGATACATTGAGACATTGATTGATACTTGCCTCTTTTAGTGGGACTGAAACTGAATTCTGTGGACCCAACAGTGAGCATTGACTTGAAATACTTGGGCGTGCAGCTTCCTCTTTCCTACTCTAATTACTCTTTGTGGAGCTATCCAGGAACCAATCCCAGTTCTCCAGGTGGGTCGAATAAGAATGTGTTGAATTCTCAGGCATTACTTTTTTATCATCAATAACTAGAAGGAGGGAATGGCCATTTAGTTGAATGTGGTATCTTAAAGCAATTGAAATAGTATTAACATAATAAAATGGGGAAACTTCCTTAAATCATCATGTGGTTCCTGGCCAAGGAATTCTGAGTAATTCTGGCCAGGCTGTCTTCAGCCTTCTCTTTTTCTGATGGTTGTGATCCAGTAATGGTGTCAGTCTAGTTCATTTTGTACTGGTATGTTCTGTCTACTTGACCTGAATGTTCTAAGTGTAAATACACACACGAACTACTCGCAAATAGCTCAGAAAAAGTTTAAGCACTCTGCATCTCTCTGTTGCTCACCTGCAAAACAAACAAAAAAAAGCTGTCTTACAGAGAGCCCTGAGCGTTAGAACCTTCCAGAAGAAAAGCTTGAGGCAGCACTTGGGGGCTAACCTGCAACTTCATCCTAATTATTTATTACAGAGGTCCTGACTAGTTGTGCTTTTTAAACTTACTCAGTATCCAAACAGTCTCATTGTACTGTGACTATGATTCTAATACTGCTGGTCAATATTGTTTCTAATAATAAACTGGTTGGACAAGGTATAGGGGTGCTTATCCTTCACCTACTTACCTCTTTCTCCTACTTTCATATTCTGTGTCTTCCTTATTCTGGTGCTTTTAGGAGCTAGTAATGAGGCGGATATGTCTCAGCTTTTTTCTCTGCAGAAGAGGCAGATTCAATTCAGATGATCTCAGTCGTCTCAGTGTCAAATGCACTTATTTCTAGCCTAGCAATATGTGAAACAGCCACACAGATCCCTGTTAGTATTTTTACATTCTAGCTTAGTTTCCAGAGCTGATGGCTAGCTTGGCAGAGATGTTGCTGTTTGCCTGTTGTGACTATTCCCTGTCTCTACCCCTAACTGATACTCATCTGAATCTGACAGAACAGCAAACATTAAATGAAGTTTCTGCATGTTTTACAAAAGCTCATTTGAGGGAAGAGACTCAAATTGTTTTCCTTGCTGAGAGAGGTGGTAGTATCAGTTCAAAACCTGCCTGTTCCATTTTAACCTTCTGACTGGCTGATTCACCCATTTGAGTTTTGGAATCAACTGTTTGCACCATTGCTAAGGAGAGTAAAACTGAAACCACAGGAGGAGGCATCTGTACAGGATAGCAGGTGCGTGGCCTTACAGCAGAACTCTGCAGGAAGCTTGGCTTTGTTAAGTATTCTGTTACAGTTTCTTTATTCAGTGTTTTGATTTACCACTCTTCATCAGTCCCTGAAAAGGAGTAACAAAGTTTGCTAAGATATTGGTACAGTCAAGCTTGGTTCATAAACTCAGGCTACTTTTCTTCTTTTCCAGATACCGGATTTCCTTTTGTTTCGAGGACAGGAAAGACAAATGATTTCACAAAAATCAAAGGCTGGCGAGGGAAGCTTCATGGTGCTTCTAGAAATGAAGGTAAAAAAGAGGTCAATTTGGTGATTGTATCTTAAATAGAAGTATGAGGGTTTATATCAAAACTGTTGTATTTTTTTCTACTGCTTCCGTGGTCAGAGTGGAGATTTATGAGGGAAGTGAGAAACTTGCTCTGAGTAAGATAAAAATACCTGTGTTCTGTTTTACATAGAAGGCTTCAGTGAAGATCAAAACCATAATAGTTTTGTATTTATTCCTCAGTTTTGAGTCTACTTGGAAGTATGGTAATCCCAGAAGTCTGTTGCCTCAGAGACCCTAATGAACTAGAGTAGTTTTCATTTATAGGTGGTTTTTAATTCCATTTAGAGTGGGTATTCCTTACATAATTGATTACTTTGCCCTACCTCAGGGGGCAATGGATATTCAGCAATATGTCAATTTTTGCTTTATATTTAGGTTAAATATTTTGCTTTATATTTAGGTTAAATATTTATATTTAGGTTAGATATTCAGCAATATGTCAATTTTTGCTTTATATTTAGGTTAAATAGTCACAATGTACTTTCTGCACTTCAATGTTGTGTTGGGTATTTCAGATGTGGTGTACTGGGTAAGCTGGGTATTCAGAACAAAGTACGTTGCATGGAAGTGCTGCCTGTTGAAGACATACTGGTTTTGTGAACAAATACTGTGTTAAATCTGTCTGAGATGGGAGGTAATTTTCCCCAAGGCAGCTAGGGAGGTGTTGTTAACACACCAGTGTTTTGGCTGCTGCTGACCGGTGCTGGCACAGCGTCAGGACTTTCTCTCCAATGTTTTCCCCTCACCAGTAGGCTGAGGATGGGCAAGACCTTGGGAGGGGACATTGCCAGGGCAGCTAACCAAGAGCAGCCAAAGGGATATTCTGTACCATGTGATGTCTGCTCAGCAATAAAAGCTTAGGGACACACACACACATTCATTATTAGGGTGTTTGTCTTCTGAAGCACAGAGGCTGAGCAAAGAATGGATTGAGAGCAGCCCTGAGGAGAAGGGCTTGGGGGAGGAGTGGTGGTTGATGAGAAGCTCAACACAACCCAGCAGGGTTGGGGCAGGTGATTCTCTCCCCTGCTGCACTTTTGTGAGCGCCCCCCTGCAGTCCTGTGCTCAGCTCTGTGGCCCCCAAGACAAGAGGAATGTGGACCTGTTGGAGTGAGTCCAGAGGAGGCCATGAAGATGATCAGACAACTGGAGCACCTCTCCTGTGAAGATGGGCTGACTTGGGATTGCTCAGCTGAGATCTTACAGCAGCCTTCCAGTACCTAAAGGAAGCCTTTGTGAAATCTGGAGAGGGACTTTTTACAAGGGCATGAAGCAATGGACAAGGGGGAATAGCTGTAAACTGAAAGAGGGGAGATTTAGATCAGATAGTAGGAAACAGTTCTTTACTGTGAGGGTGGTGAGGCGCTGGCACAGGGTGCCCAGAGAAGCTGTGGCTGCCCCATCCCTGGCAGTGTTCAAGGCCAGGTTGGATGTGACTTGGAGCAGCCTGCTCTAGTGGAGGGTGTCCCTGCCCGTCGCAGGGGGTTGGAACTGAATGAGCTTTAAGGTCCCTTCCAACCCAGACCGTTATACGATAACTGCTGTGTGCAGTGAAGCCCTACTTCCTGGCTCAGACAGCTGGTTGTGTTTCAGAATGGATTATAGTTGGCGTGGCTGTGTTGTACTCTTCTAAAAGAAGAGTAAATATTTTGTTAGAGAAGTATTTACCTCTTCTATAATGTTGAATTTTATAAGATTTGTCAGTATGTTCTCTCAGGAGCTGTATTGATCTTTATTTATTTAGGTGGCAGTTCAGAAGGTTCCTTGAAGAACCGCTCAGCATTCTGTAGTGACAAGCTGGATGAGTATCTGGAAAATGAAGGGAAATTGATGGAAACGAGTATGGGATTTTCTTCTAGTGCTCCTGCTTCTCCTGTGGTGTATCAGCTTCCCACTAAGAGCACTAGCTATGTGCGAACACTCGACAGTGTCTTAAAGAAGCAGTCCACCACAATTCCATCAACATCTTACACATTCAAGCCTGTTCCTCAGTCATCTACCTCTAGGAAGACAAAGTCTCAAAACAGACAGACATCTGCAAACAAAGCAAAGTCATCTTACAAGCTTATATTGCCTTCACCTTTTACTGCAAAGCAGAAACAGAACATTTCAGCATTAGGGGAAAAGGCTGCTAAGTCTGCCTCAAATACCAGTGTGACTAACCAAGCAGGTGGCTTCATGGTGTCACCTGTAGATGAAAGCACGCTTCCAAAACAGATCAGTTTGCGCCAAGCACCGCAACAGCAACAAGCGGCTCGTCCACCCGGTTTGTCTAAATCTCAAGTGAAGTTAATGGACTTGGAAGACTGTGCTCTCTGGGATGGCAAACCACGGACCTATATTACAGAAGAACGAGCAGAGATCTCTTTGGCAACACTGCTTACAGCTCAGGTAGATCTGTAATAGTTTCTTTCCTTTCTGTACTGCTGATTTTCCTGATCTGTCCACTTACTGATGTTGTGTATAAATGCAGAAAATAGGACCAAAGCTGCTGAGGGGCACAACAAAGCATGATGTTCCTTTGTGGTGTAGTCTTTGCAGTGAATATTGAGAAGTGCTGACGGTAGTATGCGAAAGTGTAATTGTGATAGTAGTGTGTTGGTATGAATCATTAATACTTTGAATATCTCAGATTTTCACCATCAAAAATCCTGGTTAATACAACTGCTGTTCATAACTGCATTTCCTTACTATTTGTGTGTTGAGCTAATTGCAGAAAACATCCTGGTCACCTAATTTGGTTTTCACATGATAACTTCTGCTTTCTTCACATCCTACTTATTACCGAGGTAGTTTAGCTGTCTCAAACTTCCTCTCAGACGACTTCAAATGCCAACTGTCCTCTGTTCTGTTATAGTATAGATGACAAAGTTTCTAATTTAAACCATGTAGTCGGAGGAGTTATTCTAAATTAAGTTGGAATAGTAATTTTGCATATGCTTGATTTAATCTTCTTAAAATTTGAAGTATCTGCTTCTTTACATGTTTTCTTAGGCTTCTCTCAAATCCAAACCTATTCACAAGATAATCAGACGACGAGCACCTCCTTGCAATAATGATTTTTGTCGATTGGGTTGCATATGTGCCAGTCTGGCACTGGAGAAACGTCAGCCGACCCACTGCCGCCGGCCGGACTGCATGTTTGGTTGTACTTGCTTGAAGAGAAGAGTGGTGCTGGTGAAGGGAGGATCAAAACATAAGAAATTAATGAAAAAGGCTATGCGTGGAAATCTTGCGTTCTATGGAACACAAGAAGACCAGCCAGAGGATGAAGATGGGGAAGAAGAGGTTGATGGGGAAGAAGATGAGTTGAAGCAGAAAGAGAAGAAGAAGAGAAAAAGGGTGGAATACAGTGAGTATTGCTGGGCAACAGTGACTACTTACAGCTTTGCAGAAATCACCTGTCTTGGTGGGCATTTCTATTAGGATGTAGTAGAAATGCCATTTCTAAATCCAGAAATTCTGACTGAATTCCAGGAGATGTCTGCAACATCTGCTTTCATATAGCTGAATAGCAGGAAATAACACCTTTTCCTTCTATTTTAGCTCTTACTTACCTGATCAACATTTTAGGCAGTAAGTTGTTTGTTGTGATCCAATATCTTTAAAGAATAAGGATGTGAGATAATTACTGCTGTCACTGTTGGTAATCTTCACTGTCATAGTGCTGTTTTCTTCCTCTTTTACCAAGTATCTTGAGCTGTATATTCAATTGCTGTGTATAGTTGCATGGTTGCTAAGTGTTTTATTTATAAGTAAGTTGGGGTTTGGGTTTTTTTGTTTGTTTTTTTCTTTTTTTTTCAGCTATTTGTGACTCTGAGCCAGAACAGCCTATTAGGAATTGCCCATTGTGGGTGAAAGTGGAAGGTGAAGTAGATCCGGAGCCAATTTACATCCCAACACCGTCTGTTATTGAACCGGTTAAATCTGCAGTACCACCCAACCAAGAAGTCTTGCCTTCCAGTAAACACAGGTCTTCCAGTGGAATGAAACCAGGCAGAGTCTATACTCCTAAGCCCAATCCAGTGGTAAGAGAGAAAGAGATGTTTGTTTTCCTTTGTATTAAAAACTAAACCAAACACTGTCAAAAGCTTCTGTGCTAGGCTGTTTTAGAAGAAATGTGAGATGAAAGCCTGAGACTGACTGCCCATAGGTGTGTTGATAAGCTAGGATGAATTGACTGCATATAAATCTTTAACTGTGTCTGTCAGCTGTTGAGAATTACGGTAGCAATACACAGATGGTGAAAGGTGCTCATGATTCACTAATGGCCTCGTTTAAAAAATGCTATAATACATGCTATTGGCAGCAAAATGATTGCTGTCCTGTAATGTTTGTGGAAGTTATTAGGCTGCATTATGCAGCCAAGTAATGACTTACTTGGCAGGGGAGGGGATACAGACACACAGTGATCAGTGTAGCTCTGGAGTCTCTTTTTTTTTGGTCCTTTTTTGAGGTTTCACATCCAGTGTTGAAAGAATATGCCTTTGCCTCTTCCCTCACCTTAGTATATAAAAAAAGCAACAACAGCAATAGAGTTGAGTCTAAACTTGACAGAGTTGCTATTTAACATATACCAGATAAAGTCAAACAATGCATGACACTTGGGACTTATTTCCTCACTTAAAAGAATATCTGAACAGGTTTGGGGTTTTGGGGATGGTGTTCTGTTGCATTCCTCTTATCCCTAGTATGTAATTTAGAAGCAAGATATATACTGGGCTGTGTGATACTAAGAGGGCAGATTCAGCTTTAAATGCCAGTCTTTTGCTTCGACAGTTACTGTTAAAGCATTAATGCTGAAGTGTTGCTAGGAAGCAAAACTGTTTCATGAATCTAATGTGCATCTAGAACAGAGGTTTCTTTCTTTTTTAATTTCTTTTATTTCTTGGTAGATTCGAGAGGAGGACAAGGATCCTGTCTACTTATACTTTGAAAGTATGATGACTTGTGCGAGGGTCCGAGTGTATGAACGCAAGACAGAGGAGAAAAAGCAACAAAAAGACAAAAGTGATTCCCAGAGTCCTAGAGTGAAGGTAAGAAGTCACACTGTAAGTAGCATGTGTCATAGAACAGGCAGAAATATTGAAAATGTTGAAGTAATACTTATCCCAGAAATTCCTATGTGATATGAGGACTTGGCTTGTATTTGATGGTGACAGGGCTGTGGAGCCTATCAGCTAGCAGTACTGGCAAACTTTTACGCTGTTACTGTGATAGAAATTGTCTTGTCTGTGGGAATTCCTGGTTGCCAAGGGCATTATCATGTAGGACTTAAATGTTGATTGAGGAAAGAGGTGGTTTAAGATGAAACTTCTAGCATTGTCAACATTGGCATGTTTTCTGATTTGGGGTGGTAGTATGATGGAGTAGATTATTTTGTGATGTGGAAGAGAGATACAGAGGATGATTTTTTTTCCTTGCCGTTCTTTCCTCCAGCAAGAGCCTGAACCAGACCCTCAGCCTCCTGAGATAGCAGCCTGTGAGGCAGACAAAGACATTGATAAATCAGGAGGTAAGAGCTGAGTCTTGAGTACAATTCGACCTTTTGGTGGTTCCACATTTTTGTGGGGTTTTGGTAATGGCTTTATTTTTTATAAGAAATTTTCAGCTATTGATAAAAAGTCTGTTTTCTGAGGAGGTTGTTATGGTTGTCAATAAAAACCTTTTGATATGATTACAGCTTTCTGTTTTCTTAAGCAGTTGTGTGTGTGATGTGGGAGATACGGCAGTCTAAATACCCAGTTCTCACTGTTACTCTAAGGTTAAAATGACCAGTATTACAGTAGCATCTTTAGCAATAAAAACCAATATTGCACAGCAGACTTGTTTTCATGAGTGATAATTAGATATTTGGGAAGGAATGGAGGTCACTGGTTTTGGTTTGTCTCAGTTTCTTTTTTTTCCCCTCCTTACTCTTACTTTGTCATTACTGAATAATGTGCAAGTGGTGCTGTGAGGATGGGATCCTTAGAACCACATGGGACAAGGAATGCACTTGTACTTTGTTTGCAGTTTGTTGTTGAATTTTTCTAGTTCAGGTTGAAAGGTTGAAGTTTTGTTACGTCATATATACCAGGTTTGAGGTTTTAGTTCATAAAGAAGTAGGCTAGACATCTGTATTCTCCTAAAGTGGCCCAAATCATGTTATGAACTTTAAAATGAGATACACTAGAGGCATTGTGTCATCCATTAATGAAATATAGCTGCCTTTTGCAGCTGACTTTTATCATTGCTTAATGTGTACAACAGCACACTCTACATTTCAGGATGGGAATGGAAAAATAATACAACTAGTTGCAAATACTCGTGAATTGGTAGGTGAAATTAAAATGTCCAGGACACAGGGCTCAACATCCTTTCAGTTTTGCAAAAAGTGACGTTGGATCTCTGACAACAAAAGGTCATGCTTCTCTTTATACATCTTTTGAAAAGGCCACTTCTGCTAGCAGCATGTTTGCCCCTCATGCCGTTCTAGGACACTGGTCCTTTACTGACTCCAAAGTGCCATCTTCTCGAATAACCAGCGATGCTTTCTACTGCATGTTGGTGTTGCTTGGAGGTCTTTTATCCATGTACTGAAACAACCCAGCTTTGTTTAGCTTGTGATGCAATGGGATACAGGCGGAGATGATATGGCTGCAGGGAATGAACTGAGAAATAGTTACATTAATTTTAGAGCGAGTTTTGGATTGCTTGTGAAACTCTGCAGGGGGAAGTGATGTTTTGAACAAGTCTTTTACTTGTTGCCCTGCAGCTGAGACAAGGGTGGAGGTGTGGGCAGAATAAAACTGTTTGAATATCCAGGTGATTAAAATGCCACAGTATTGCAGAAACCTATTTCAATTCTTCCTCAGAGAAAAGCTGGTGTTCTTCCTGTAGCGAGGGGGACTCTTCCTCCACCTCCTATGTTCATCACACCACTCCAGGTGGACCAGCCAGACTTATCGAGATTATCTCTGACTGCAACTTGGAGGAAGATCACAATAAGATCTTGACCATCTTATCACAGCAAATCAACAGTAAGGCGCCACAGTGCCTCAGAGTGGGTAGCTTCACTATTGAATTGGCTACAGAACCCAAGGCTGAGGATGAGAACCACCCTCCTGTCTACTCCTCCAGAATGAAGATTTCAGTGCCATCCTACCAGGAGAAGGATGAGAAACCTGAGATACCTGTGCTGGAGACTCCTGATAGTGGAGAGCCATCATGCCAAAGCCCAGAAAACTTAAAGGTCTTTGAGGGAGACCCACTGAACAAACCGGAGGAGAACTTGCATGGGGCAAAAGGCTTGCCTTTTTATGCAAGGGTTTCTCCTGCAGGAAAGATGATCGTCCACAGTTGCAAAGCTAATATGAGCCCCTTGGGCTTGATTCAGGTGGGTCCCTCTGCCTTTACTGTGGAGATTACATTCAGTTTTATCCAGTATCCCACAACTACTTGAAGGGGAGAACATCTTTGATTTGGCTACCTAGTCTTGCCTGTCTAGACAAGGATTCTTAGTATTTGGTGGTATTCCTGCCTCTCCATAAACTTGTCCCTTTCAGGATTGACTAAATAACAGGAAATCTGATTGAAAGTCTGAAATCTGATGGTTTAGCTTGTCCTTTTGGCCATTTGGGTCTTGGTGGCCCAGGTACAGGATCTCTCAATCTTTTTGCTGTTTTAGAAAACTCCCTGCAGATGCATTTGGCAAAATGATAACCTAAATGAATGGCAGGTAGTGAGCACAGAAAGCATCTTTTCTGAGGAGGTGTACACTGGGACAAAACTTTAAAATGAAATTGTAAGCATTAAACTGTGTTTTGCTACAGCTTACTGTTAACATTCACTAATAGTCTGCATTGTCTTTGCAGAGTAGATGTTGTTCATCAAGAGAATTCGTAATTCTATGTTCAGTGAGTCCTTTCCCTGCAGTTTCATGCTGCCAACTTGGTATTATGAATTGGTGGTAGGAACTGTAGGCCTAAAAGGAAGATCTTTTTCAGTCAGAAGTATTTGTGGTTATAGTAATGCCACTTTCAGGGAAGGCATATAAATGAGAAAATCAGAGTGATGTTTATTTTCATGGTGCTTTGCAGATATGGCACCCTTAGAGAAGCTAATGGGAGAGGAAAAAAGGTAGGGGGAGATTTCTTTTGTTAAAAGTCTCTCAGTAAAAAGAGTCAAGACCTTGTTCAGTCCTGTGTTGAAATGTATTTGGCTTCTGGAAGGTATTATCAAACAACTTGAAAGTAAAGTGCAACACTACCAAAGCATCCCATTGTCCACTAGGGATAAAACCTGATGATTAGAAAGGCGCTCTGTTTTCTTCTCTCCCATGCAATCAGTTACAACTACAACTTTGAGTGTGAAGTTAGTCAACTCACCATACCGTAATTACAGCATCCAGTGACAGTACAGATAAGAAGAAAGCTGGTAATGCTTTTACAAGCTCTTTTAGATTTTTGTCCCAATGTGTCTGACAGTACAGATAAGAAGAAAGCTGGTAATGCTTTTACAAGCTCTTTTAGATTTTTGTCCCAATGTGTCTGACATAAGAATTCTTCCTTGTGTAATGAAAAATTTTATCTGATATTGACTTTGAATTTGGCAACCCATATTTATTCAGGACCATAGTGTAAGTAAGGTACAGGAAAACTAAGTGCTAGCTTCATTCCATCTAATTTCAGTGATTTCACATCCTCCTTTGGAGTCTGTGGTTCTGTGTGGGAGTCTGAGTAGCATCTAAAAATCTGTGTTACAAAGATACAACAGAGTTGTTTGAAGTTCTCCCC
This sequence comes from Psilopsiagon aymara, assembly GCA_024733675.1. NCBI lineage: Eukaryota > Metazoa > Chordata > Aves > Psittaciformes > Psittacidae > Psilopsiagon > Psilopsiagon aymara. The sequence continues at coordinate 32,711 of JANRGW010038498.1, read as the reverse complement.
AGCAATAAGGAAATTAGGAATCCCATTTTTGATCTGCAGTGCTTTTTTTAAGTCACTTAGAAGTCCCGTGGAATGAAACACCTCTCCAGAGGTGGTGAATTAGCATTCTTTTCACAAAATTTCCCTTTTCCACTTTTTTCAGGTTAATGATAAAAGGTTTCCTCAGGCCAAACTGCTTTTGGGACAGATGGGGGCATTACATCCTGCCAATCGGCTAGCAGCTTATATCACAGGCAGGCTGCGACACACAGTACTTGCTATCTCAGCCATCAGTACTGTGATCTCCAAGGTAGATTCCACTGCTAAAGCAGCTGCTTCTGAGACACCATCAGTCCAGGTGCCCACAACATCAGCTCCCAAAACTACATCTTCCACCAGCACTACTTCAACCCCCACTGTGACGACTCTGAAAACCTATGTCTCAGCACAGAGACAGATAGGTAGGTTGGAACTTCTTACTGTGTTTTAAATTGCGTGAAGCTGTAGTAAAAAGTGAGTGTATCCAGCATTGCTGTTGATTTCTATGCATCAGTGCGTGCTGCCTTTGGCTGCATGGCCTACCTAAACTGCGTCTGCAGTATATAACCTCTTTAAAGCAGAAGGTTGTATTTTGGCTTCAGAGTAAGATTACAGATGTTGACTGTTAGTTATTAATGCTTCTACAGCATTTTTCAGAGAAAGGAAGGAGTGGATGGAGTCACACTGAATGTTAAGCTTGGATTTTTGTTCTGAGTTTCCTTACTATGATTTTTTAATTGTTTTTCATCAAACATCACTTTAAATGATTAAAGGATTACTCTGATCTCTGGTTCTTCGCTGTTAGTTTTTCTGATGATGTTGAACTTATAATAAATGGGATTCTTACCCCCACAAGATATGTGAAGCAGCAGTGAAAGACAGGATGGTCCAAATCTGGATTAGTGAAGTGACAGGTGTGCAGCCAATAACCACACCAGCCTGTAATCTCCTTGGATTTCACAAGCTAAACAGGGTGGATTTAAGCAGCACTTTGTGCATCAGAAGCAGCATGTGATACTTGAGTGTGATTTGATACTGAAATGGTTACCCCAGCATGGCAAGAGAGGAAGTTGCCTTTATTACCTTTTGCGTGAGTTTCAAAAAACATACATTAAAATATCTAGTGCCCATCCGCGTATTCCCAAAATTATTTAAGGATCTAAAGAAGCTTTTCAAGAGAAGAGGATGTTACCTGTGTCCTGGCAAAACTCTAGTTTCTGATGTTTTGTTTCTTCCTGCCTTAATTTTCATTGCTATGTAAATGGGTGTGTTGTTTCTCTTGTCCTGTAATAAAACTTCTTGTTCTGTGTGTTTATGCCGTACTGTTGAAAAGCTGGCTACATTTCATTGATGGGTGAAGTGACTGTTGCATCTGTGATTTAAATGTTCTGGCACATTCTTGGTTTAAAATACTTTGCATAGGTAACTATGGTATTTAAGTTGGGCTTGTTCCATAATCTCTGCTGTTGTACTCACCTGTAGGCATCTGGAGTTGCGTAGTTGCGATACTCTAATCTCTTGGAGAGCAAGGGGTTAGGGGAAGGACCTTCCCAATGGTCATTGCTTCCCATTGATCAAGTTTGTCCCATCCAGTCCTCAGTTGCATGAATGTTGCTGCAGTGAGAAGGGGACATGGCAAACTATCTCTTTCACCCCTTACCCCATGGCTGTGTAAGATGTGGATATAGTAGAAGGGGAATGAAAACTAAGAAGCAATGAAAAGAAGAAGAGCACACAAGCTGTTACAGGAAGAATTTGAGGCTTAGTAAATGGTTTTGAGCCCATTATTTCATGTTATTTAGGTGTTTGTTTTCCTGTGCTGTAATTAGGATTGTCTGTTTCATAATAAAGAACAGCCCCTCAAGACCCGATTCTTTGTGTGGCCAGGAAGAATGCAGCAAAAAGCCATAGAAGTATGGAATAAAGCAGACTTGATTCCAATATGTGAAGCATGTTCAGGACTGCCGTAAAGGTTTCAATTTAATTACAAGGTACAAAGGAAGTGGAGGCTCACTTGCATGCTGAAGTTACAGTTGTAGCACCTCATGAAAGGCAAAGAGGAAACCTATCACAGTTTTGACCTGCAAGTTTTTCTTTGCAGCTGCCCGACCCTCACCCGGTGGCATGTTCGCACAGTTTGTCATAAACAAAGCCGGAGCTCTGCAGCAGAAGGTTCCTGGAGCGAGCATACGCCAGCCTGTGTCAGGGCCACAGAAGTTCAGTATCAAGCCTACATCGATAATGGTTGTCACTCCTGTGGTTCCCTCAAGGCTACCTGCAGCTCAATGTACAGTCTCTCCTGGGGTCACGACGGTCACCACCACTTCTCCAGTTATTGTGGAAAGTACCAGTGTGGCAGCATCTTCTGTGACCACTCCTGGCCAACCAAGAGCTAATGAACCTGCCTGCTCTCCTGTAATTACAGTCGCAGCCCTTCCTGCAACGTCTGGAATTGACATCTTTACTACTCCCTCATCCACCACGCCAACTGCCACTGTGAGCATAGGAAAAGCAACGGGGACTGTTGTACCAGCATCAACCACATCACTCCCTAAAACTGTAGTAACAACACCAACTGTTACTTGTCCTGTTGTCACAACGTCCACTGCTGCAGTTGTACTAACAACAGCTGTGACAGCTGCTTCTGTGGTGACCACACCGGCTTGCTCTGCTGGCTCTGTTCCGATTATACTGTCAGGAGTTAGTTCAAGTCCTTCACTGACTCCAAAAAAAGGTAAGACTTAAGTGCTTTAGGCTATTACTGCAAACACTCATGTTTTTATTCTGCCTCCTTCATAGCTGCAATGCAGTCTGCAACTGTAGAGCCCAATTTAATTATAGATTCACTTGCCTCACCTTTCTTTCCAAAATAGGGTAAGAAATGTAATCTCTGTAAGTTGCTTGTGTTAATTCCTGAGCCAGTAGAGGAGGAAAAAAAAATGCAGGTATCTGGTCAGTGACTGCTATAAAATGAGCTGGAAGTTTCACATCGTTTGTTAGCCCATAGAAATGTATAGCACAGTTGTGACTGCTAGAATTTCATGGCTGGCAGTCCAAGAAGCAAGTATGGAATTGCTCTTGTTAACATGGAAGTCTTCTGAGTCATAGTTGAGAAATGTCAATGGAACTGCATGAAAAGACTCTTCTGGTCTTGTTGGTTCTATGTGTGTTCTGTGAATGAAAGGAAAAAGGTGAAGTCAAGCAAATTCAAAGAGATACCGTTGTTTCTGAACACTTATGCTTGTTTTCACTAATGATAATGCCTGATTTATAGGCTGTTCTCTGACTTTTATGTAACCTTTTAAATGTTTCAGAAGATGCTGCTGCACAAGGTATAAACAAGACTTCCCCGATGTCTCCTGGAACAGAGAAGCGTGTAGGACCTCGACTGCTTCTGATTCCAGTGCATCAGACATCTCCTGGTTTGCGACCGCTAAACAGCATGCAGCTTGCTCAGAGGCAGAGGATGATTCTTCAGCCTCTCAGGAGCCCTGGTGGTATGAATCTGTTCAGGCATCCTAATGGGCAGATAATTCAGCTTGTCCCCCTGCAACAGTTTCGAGCTACAGGTGCCCAAACCAGTGTGCAGCCAGTGATGTTCCGCAATCCAGGTAGGAAGTCCAGTGTTTCTTTCTTGACTGACACATGCATTAGCTAGAAACTAACAACGTAGTAAGTGCCCCATCCATGATGCTCCTTTCCCCTGCTGGAAGTAATTGAAGAGAGTCTAATTTGGTTTTGCATGAGTAACCGAAAAGAATAGTTTAATTAATTCAGATTAAATGCAACTTCAATGCCATGTGTCTAAAATACAGAAAGTGCAGTTAATAGCTAAGTCACCAGAATTTGGGAGTTCTGTGCAGCAAGTGAAAGAGCCTCTGTGTGTGTGTGTTTGTGTGTCAGTGGAGCCATGTCTGCTGTACTGTTGTAACTTAAATTGTGTTGATCTGGTCATTCAAAGCTAATTCTTGTTGGAGATTCTCTTTAAAAGAATGAGCTGCTGTTACCTATGTTTCATTCATAGAATCATAGATGTGCTGCTCTGTTTTTGTTTGGTTTGCAGGTTTGTTAGTGCTTTTACAGCACAAGTTCAGATCAGATGTTACATTACAGTAGAAAATTGCTGGGGTTTTGCTTCTTTAGAATGTGAGAAGAAAAGTTTGATTTTCAGCTGATTGTAGTGCATAGTTTATAAAGAAGCATCTTGAGAGAGAGGAAGGCCAAGTGGTGTTGAAAACAGAGAGGTGAGAGCAAGCGTAATACATGACAAAATGGGGCTGGGAGTAATCCTGTGCCTTAGTTGAGGTTTGAACATGGAGTGTGCTAAGGAATCGGTCAGAATGTTCATTGATTTTCTTTATGATTTGAGGCTTTTGCTGTTCAAGAGAAACTTAATTGCCAATGGTGGTATTTTTCTTCTTGTTTTACGGAGCTCTGAAATGCCACAGAGGAATTCAGTAAGGAAAAAGGTTGTGGTGTAATTGTGTCATCTTGTCAATGTTTTTCTCTGTGGAAGTATTTGCAGGGAGGGGAGGGAGAGCTGTGGTGTTTGTGGATTTTTTTTTTTCTAATCTCCATTTTCCTGTTTTCCAGTAAATGGGAATGCAGAGAACTGACTAAATGTAATGCCTTTTTTGATTAAAAACCTTAATGCTAGAGCTTACTATTAAACCTCTTCGTTTTAGAGTAGCTACCTCATGTATTTTATTGGGATGTTCCATTTGAAAATCAAGCAGTTTATATGCCTGTGCAGTATCAGCTCTTTCATCCCTGAGAATGCGGTCTACTTCTAATACAGCGTTAGTACTAAAACTAAAAGGAAATAAAAAATGCTTTTGAGGAAGTATTAGTTGATGTTTTGTTTTTCTCACAGGCTCTGTTGTAGGAATCCGGTTGCCTGCACCTTCTAAGCCTCCTGAATCACCTGCATCTCCCACTTCCTCTGTGTCTTCAACTTCTCCTGCCACAAACTCAGCTGCACAAACTGCAATACCCAAGTTATCCCCTGCGTCTAACCTAGCCACGCAAGCATCTTCTCTTCTTCCTTCAGTACCAAGTTTTGTGGCACAGGCAGGCACCCTGACTCTGAGGATCGCTCCTGCTGCTGGCAGTGTGACAAATCAGACAGCCTCTGACGGTAAAATAACCTGCAGCTCAGGTGGTCTGCCATCTACCACTGCTAATCTCATACCTTTGCAATCTGGTAGTTTTGCTTTACTTCAGCTCCCAGGGCAGAAGACTGTACCAAACTCCATTCTGAACCATTTTGCATCTCTTCAGATGAAGAATTACAGGAAAATATGCAAGAAAGAGGAGCCAGATGTTGTTCCACTGAAGGAGAATGAGAAGGCTTCACGCTCAGATGATGCTGCAGAGTCTGAGATCATAGTGTGGGATAGGAAACAAGAAGAAAATGAATTGTCAATTAACCAGTCAAATAATGTTGAAGAGTCAGCATCTGGCACAATTGCACCTGATAGAAATTCCACTGCATTAGAGGTGGTGGAGAAGGACTCAAAGGTGCTAGAGAGTTCTTGTGATGATAGCTCTTCTTCTCAACATGATGTTTCCACGGATGTCATATCATCTGACCACTCATACATCAGTGAGAAGCCAAATGATGAGGAAGAAAAGGAGGCTTTTGAAGAAAAAGAGGACTCTCTCACTTCTGAAGCTGTAGTGGAGGCTGTTTCAACTAATTCTGTAGCTGTTTGTGGGTCATCAGATCAGTCTCTAGCTGCTCCTCTGGATAATGCACATCAACAGAGTCTTGAGAATCAGGAGACTGCGCAGTTGAAGAACCAAGTGAAGGAACAAGCACATGCTGAACTGGAAGAGAAACCAGGAAATGAGAAGGAAGGAGATGGACACACACAGATGAAAGAGGACAAGGCAAGTTCTGAGCACTCAGAGAGTCAACAAGAGCAAGGTACACAGCTAGAGAACAAGGAACAGAGAGAGACTGAACTGTCTCAGGACAAAGAAGAATGCCAGGGTGGTGCTGTGCAGACAGATATGGAAAAGAAGGACAACAAGGGCTCTGCAGAAGCAGAAAGCATAGAGGAGAAATCAGGAAGTAAATGTGATATCAGTTCTGCAAAAGAGCAGGGTTATGCTTCAGTAGAAGAGCATACAGTCAGTACCAAGGAAGGCAAAGCAAATGTTGCTGTGCAGGAAGGCAGTAGCAACAAAGAAAAAATCCCTTTTGATTCTCAGGAAGAGCTGAAAACGGGTCATGATATTGTGACACATGTCAACAGTTCTTGGAGCAAAATATCCAGCTTTGTACCACCTTTAGAAAATAAAAGTGAGGTGGATAACAAAGCTGAGACCTCTGAGAAAAGTGACTTCTTGACACCACAAGTGAAGACACAGGAAGCTGGGCATCCCCAAATGTCCACTCTTGATATTACTGCTCATGGTATGGAAGAGGAAGAAGAAGATGATGATGAAGAGGATGAAAAAACTGATGATTCTGCTGACGAGATGCTGGATGGTGCTTCTGACTTCCCAAGTGAAGAGGAAATAGATGTTGAGAAAGTGGTAAGCATTTCACTATTTCTGAAGGTCATTTATTTATTTTAATTGACCAACTAACATGTTACAAGCCGTGGATTTGGAAGACACAGTTTGATCTTTTTTGTTCTGGACTTCAGTTTCTTTAGAAAGTCTGTATCAGTGTTCCAAGTGGAAATGCCTTCTGTTTCTTCTTAGTTGTATGCTTTTGTTATAGTTAGCATTGTAGTGGCCTTGTAGAAATTACCTGGTTTTCAGATAAAAGGAGCTCTATCGAGCAAGTTGTAACAGAGCCATTGCATGTTTATTTACTAAAGCAGCTTGGTTCCTTGTAATATGACTTATAATCCTGAAATGTAGTAGCCCATCTAGTGTTTCTGTTATTTTAAGCTGCTTCCTTCTACTTCATCTTTATAGCCTTTACTTAAAAATCACAAAGGAATGTTTGAATCTGTCCTTAAATTCCTCATGAAATTTAGACATACATTCAAGTAGTGCATGCAAGCTGTCATTCTATGTGCTATAGAAAGCTAGTTGCTTTGGAAGTCACAAAATGAGAGCAAAACATTGTGTTTAAGTATAGGTAAAGTATGTTTAGACTTTGATGCTCATAGAATTTGCATCAAATTCCACCTAGAAATTAAAAGGGAATCCCACATGTAACTCCTTGATGTACTTTTGAGATATCTATATGTGATACATCAAAAAAAAGTGCATTATTACTTAAAATTTATGAAGTTGTGGTGTTGTCAGTCAGTCAAGTGGATATAAGAAATAAGATAGCTCTTTTTTGGGATGAGATAAAAGTGGGAAGACATTAAACTGGAGAAGAATTGAAGTACAAAGAAAGATAGAAGAGATTATGTTAGTGTCTTCATGGATTTGAAAGTACATAGTTCTTTTAGCTCTCCTGTGTTAATGTAGTCCTCTCACAGTTGAAAACCAAATTAGACTTCTGTTTCTTCTAACCATATCCAGAGTAGCTCAGTCAAGTCAGTAACTTGGGCTCTTAGAGAACCTGTTTAATGTGCAGAACAACTGACTAATCAGTTGGTGGTATTCCAGTTTGCTATTCTGAGGCGAGATGATAGCGTATCAGCTGCATGAAGATGAGGAAACTGAAAGCAGAAGTAACTTTAAAGTTCTTTCGAGCTGAAAACTGAGCTGTTGCTGTCTTGTCTTTAGTCAGTGACAGTTTGGTAACTCCTGTGTCCTTCAATATCTTCAGCAGAGTTCTCATCAAGTTTTGATTTTTGCATGATGCTAGATAAGCTTTCTATAGAAGGTAGTGTTATCTTTTGGTAAGGCAACAATAATGTCTAGGTCACAGAGTAGCCTGTTACCAGGGTCGTCGTTTTCTTTTGCACTGCAGAAGGATGATGAAGTGAAAAAATAATTAGAGATTACAAGAAATGTTTGTTTTGGAAGAAGCTCCCTGTGCAGGTTTTGACTAGTATGGTTTGACAAGCTGTGTAAGGGTACACGTTTGCCATAAGCTCACACAGACGTGAGTAATGCGGCTTTGGTTCTAGAGCAATAAAGCTGAGGAATGAGATTTCAGGGTACTGTAAAAGCATGTCTGGAGTTTGGTTGAGTTCTGTGTTAGTCTGTGCTGCCTGCACATAATGTTAGCATGTCAGTGCCTAAGGAGAATTCAGTTTTAAATCTAAGTATGTTATTTTTCACTGGGGATGTACTCTTTTATCAGCATAGTGCTTACAATCAGGCTGCACTGGTATTGTTTGTCAGACTGGGTGAAGTTGATCAGATGAACAGACTACTAGAGGATGTTCATCTGTTTCATTAAGCTAGTGAAAACAGAGCAAAGTGTACACGTATGTCCACAAATACTTTTGTTTAGTGGCAGTACTAATGACAGCTCTTTTTAGTACTAGTTTGGAATATGGACTGGGTTTAGTTGCTCAGGGAATACCCGTTGAAAACTCCAGTGAGAATCACTTTCTACCTACCTGTAGAAGCTGTTAGTGTTTGGTTTTTAGTCATTTGCCCACATTGGTTTTCATTGCAGTAATGACTTTACTGTTCTTAATTTTGCATATCAATACTCTTCAGATTACCTTCTTGCCTTGTGCTGGCTTTGTGTGCTTGACTTAGGAGACTCTTGTCGGTGCCTCCTCTGCTCAGCAAAAAGAAGCTCCCTTAGATGGTCTCTTTGTTCTTTTGTATTTCCCACCCTGAAGTGCATCAAGGGAGGCTTACCAAGGTTGATCTTTGTGGGTTTGGTGGTGCAAATAAAACCTTCTGAGATAACCTTGTTAAGCAAACTAATCTGTATCAAGACTTGTTGTCTGAACAAATCCAAGTGTGATGGTTCGGGATGTGATGTTAAACTCTTGATCTCCAAAGCATGGTGATTGCACACAGAATTTCTGTTGAGAATGGCTGCTTGGCCTGGGCTAAATCACACCGAGTGTCTGTGGATTGTTCTCATGAATTCTTTTTGGCTTAAGCCAAAACCATGCCAGGGGTGTTCTAGTATTTTAATGGTACACATAAAGAGTCCCATGGTCCCATTTAAGTTACTAGTCTAAACATAGCTTCTGTGTCTGGCAAGTTATTTTTAAATGCTATTAAAACGTGGTTTTCAATCATTCTTTTTCTGAGCTGAATATGAAAATTATAAGGAACTATCAGGAATTATTAGAACATCGTAAGTTGAATAAAAACTGCAAGTAACATATTTTGTGGACAATTGAAGTTCTAAAAATCTTTTGCATGTGTGGAGCTTTAGGTACAGACCATATGTGAAATCTGCAGACACTGTAGCGTAGAAGGCAGATCCAGAAATAAGGCATTTGCTTTGGAAATGTCTTAACAGCATCCTCTGTCACCTGTTCTTTGTCACTCCGCCACCAGGCAGTTTGCTCTTTAGGATCTAACAATGAGGTGTAGGCTGCCGGTAACAGACAGATAAAAGTGAGAGGAGAGTGCTTAGAAAAAGGTGTTGAAATGCAGAGAGAGAAAAGTGCTGACCTTTCTGTAGCAGCCTTGGAACTTCTACTCTGGTGTGGGATTGCTTCTCGTGTGTCTCCATTCCTTAAGGTAGTTTTTACTCTCAGAAGCTCAGAGGCATTTAGAAGCTTTATAACTATAGGACCTATGGAGAGACAGATGCTGGAAAGGTAGGACTTCCGTCCACAAGCATCTTAGAAGCTTTGCACTCTGACAAGGAGTCATGCTGGGCTATGAATAGGGTTCAGCCTATGACAGGTTGTCAGAACATGTGTAGGAATAGCTGTTCTTGTGGCAAAACTTCACTTCTGATGATCTTCACAATTGTGATATTTTCACTGTTGTTAGGAACTCGGAGAGGAAAGAGACCATCCTGAAGCATTTTTCACTTTGTTGATAGATGAGAATGACAGAAGTTATATATTCTGTTTTTCATATGTTCACATTCAGGATTTGTAAAGTTTGAGATGTGAAGTTCCTAATGGGCAATGGAGAGGTTCATTTTCATTGTCTTTCTTCCTTTTCCCCACTTTGTATCTTTTCCATGTCTTTCGTTAAAAAGCTGCCACATCTCAGGTTTTGAATACCGTTTATCTGGTATGAGAACATGCAGAAAGTTACACCATGAGGACAGCTATAGCTGGGTAATTATTATCAATCCTTTGATTAGCACAGTGTAACTTGTCAGCACTTGGAAGCTTTACCATGGTAGTGTTTGTATGGCAAGCGCATTTCTTGAGGTTTTTTTCCCCGCACTCTTTGGACTGTAACATCTTTTGAGCTACCCTGCACGTCCTCCTTCCCTGCAGTGTAATGATGTCTAAATGTAGTTTAGATAGCAGTCGTGCTCACTAAAGAAAAGCAGTATGCATCTCTTGCATTTAGAACACAGCTATGATACTGTATAAAATGGTAAAGCTGGAGAAAATATCAGGAGGCTTCCAGCATCAAGAAGGATTTATGGGTGACCCAGGGGAGCAGACAAGAAGTATTTTATGTATAATGAAATGCATCCATGTTGTGATAAAAATGTGTCCTGGTAAAATTACATTAACCCTGTACCTCTTGCACATGGAGTACTTTCAATGTAATGGCATGTATCTTTTTGGTAGGTCTGTAACTTAAACAGTATCTTTGAATATTAGTTTGTTTTCAGCCAGTTCTTTTTCCCCCTCTGGCTTTATGCTGCTTTTCCTTCTTGCATCACCAGTTGTAGCTCAGCAGAAGGGCTTTGTCTGGGGAGATGGTGCAGCTTTAATATCTTCCAACTTCTCTTTTGCTTTGCCCTCCCTCCACTCTTACCAGTTAGTAGACTTTAATTTCACATTGAAGATTATGTTCTTCTTGGCTGAGGAATTCTTGGAATTTTATCACTCTGGGTGTTCTGGTGCATCCTCTGGTTTGTTCTGTGCTCCCTGGCATAGCAATTAAAGACTCCTAAAAAAACTTGGGAATCTCCAGTTGTGTGTTTGACTTTCCTGCCTTTCTGTGACTTTGTGCAAATGGGTCAGGTCTCTGCTTTTCAACGGGAAAGCTGCAGAATTGACTTAAAAGACAACTTGAGTGCATCTGTTGTCTTAAGAACAAAATGACTCCATAAAGAAAAAAGGCATCCAAAAAGTTGTGTTCATTAAAACTAGATCTTGACAAAGCCTCTAGCAAGAAAGGCAGATGTGAGCAGTTGTTGAAAAATTGCTGTCTGTTTGCATAGGAGATGCTCCTATAGTGAGATTTTTACATCCAAGTAGAACTTGGATTTCTTAAGTGGCTCTATATACTCACAGAAACTTGACAGCCATGGAAAAGCTGCGTACTGTTCACAGGCAGTGTTTGAGAGCTGTTTATATGTAACGTACCTATGCTGAAATGCAATGTAGTCTTAACTCAGAATCTCTAGCCCTTACGCGCATATGTTCTGGATCTAGGCTGCAAGCAGTATGTGGTTGGACCTCACCGTGGTCCCAGGGACACGGTGTCCCCTGACTTTCACTCTCCTGCTCTTTTGGGGAGCTCTTGACCAGCATGTCAAGTTCAAAGTGATGCTCTGCTTCCTTGGTTAAGACAGTTCATGTTCTCTGTGCTCTACCTGGTCCCAGTGTTAACGAGTCTGTGAGAGAATACTTACAAGATGAAACAAATAAGGATTTATGGGCTTTTGTACACAAAGAAACAGTACTTCCTCAAGTTCTGAACAGTGCCAGTACCATACTTCTAAAGTCAGATGAGAATTTGGTTTACCTCCATGCTGCTCCTTACACTCATAACAAGAACTGTCATGGCATAACGTAAATTCATAGCTGCTCTGAAGGAAAGCTGCAAGAGACCTCTGAAGCTAGTAGTAGTACAATAACTTACTTACCTCCTTGCCAAATACAGAACTTACCAGAGATCAGAGCTGCTTTCCTGGGAAGGGATGAATGATGTCTTTAAAGTCAGCATGTGTTAAAAATATCTTTGAAAGATACTTCAAAGTGAGAGAGATTGATCTTTAAGTGTAGTAATTGCTCATCACTCTCCTTGCTCTTTTCTTTCTTTTTCAAAAGACATGGCTTTTTACATGCAGATAGGTAACATGGGAGTGTGCATAGCGACTTGCAGAAGTGAGAATGCTTTTCTGTTCAGATCTAGCAGCTATAGCTGATAACCTGAGCATCACTTTCCTTTGTTTCAGCAGCAATATCTTGATACTTCATAGTACAGGAAGAGGTGTCAGCAAGTGAGTAGTTTAGCAGTTTATGCTTTACACAGAATCTATGCTACCAGCACGTTGTAGGAAGCCTCATGACAGGAATGGAAGGTGAGGGAAGATTTGGGAATATTTGACAGTTGTTTTATGCGGGAAGGGTGTTGCATGGTTTGATTTTTCTTAAAAGACTGGAAGATTCTGCAGGCAGCATTACATGTGTGTGTTTGTTTGTAGACACTAAAATATATGTACTATATACACACACTTCTATATGTACGCCCTTTTTCATATATATAAATGCACAATACACTCACTATATAGTTTACTAAAGGCTACATTGCTGCTAAGTGCACATTTACTATATTTTACAAAGGTTATATCCCCAGTGTAGCCTTTATTAAAGGAGGGCAAACTTGCCTTATTTTTCACACAGATTCTATTTTCAGTTTTCCCTAGTCTTGCTCACACAGCCATGGGAGATGATGTATTTACTACACAAGGTTTAAAAAGTACTGATAATGTTATGTGGCAGCATGATTCACAGTGGCGGCTACTCTGTGATGTCAGTAACGAAGGTGGTGGCATTTTGTGTGGTATTCTTTAGATTTTAGATAACCCTGCTGCAGGTTGTGGGGTTTTGAGTTGTGTTCTTATGGTTTTTTTCTGGTTAAGAGAAGGTTGTGTTTAGGCAGTGTGAAGACACCAAATACTATCTCAAACATTAAAGAACCTCCTTCTCCATCAAAAAGGAAATTACCAGCTAGGGTGTAGTGTTTGGTCCCTTTAAAATAGCTACAGACTTCACAGATATGCACTTCATGACTGGTGATTGGAAATGAGTATCCTTAACTACTCCTTAGTTATACCTGTGTGGCAATTTAGGTTGCTCATTTGGTTTTGTTATAGTGCTGTATGTAGCCTAATCTGTGGTCAGCTGAGTAAGCACACGACTTTCTTCTTTCTAATCGGAGTTAAAACATCAGTGCAAGTTGCAGATAACTTTAAATAATCAGTACCATGAAAAGCATTTATTAGAGGCCACTTAGTGATCTAGTACTGCACGTTTTTTTTTGTTTACCTGTTCTGCACTTAGTGTTTTTTGTGATTCACTGTTTGCATCAATCTCAGGTAAGTATTCAGGTCAGAGAAGGAGGAGGTTTTAGCCCCTCAAAAAGAAATATAAGAAGGACAAAGAGAAGGAAGGCAAATCAGAAGAGAAGAATAGGAGGGAAGAGAAGATTGTGTTAGTTCAGGGAGCTGGGTGAAACAGAGTACAGAATGGAAGTATAATTACATTTTCTTACTTAAGGAGGAGGAAGAGTTCTGCATTCTGTAAGCAGACCAAAGATTACAATAAAAAAAACCCAAAACCCTTCCATTAAAAGCTGTAATGCAAAAAATTGGTTGAGTAAGGTTTGTTGCAGGGGAGGGAGCACCTACAAATGGCCTCAAGGTTGATATTTAACTCCTGTAGTTGCTACAGCACTGCGGTTGTTCTCTATCTCTGTCTTCACATATGGTAGCCAGTTTTCTTGGTCAGGCAAACACAGAGAAAAAGTACTCTTCAGAATATCATAAGTATTTAAAATAATGATTGGGAAGCATTTTGGAAAAAGCCAAAATCATACAGCATGTAAGCAGTTAACTGTATGACCCCAAGAAGCCTGGCTGTATGATGTCAGATTGTTGCTATCTTAGGTATGAAAGACCATTACCAAACTGATGACTATCCCAACTCATGTCAAAAAGAGTGTGAATTAGCAAGAGTCTACGGTAGTGGGGTTTTACAAATAAGTTTAATCTTATTTGAAAATGGAGGCAGGAAAGCTCTGCCCTGTGAAAGCTTTTTATCGAACGCATAGTAAAAGCATAAAGGAGTGAGATGGGTTTTGCCCTTACTGAAGTTCACTGTACAGAGTTGCTAGCGGGAGGAATTCCTGGAGGTGACAGTTATGATAACCACCTGCTGGCACTGTTTACTGGCCAGTGTAGCTGAAGATGTTGACTTTTTTTAATGCTTCTTAATGTTCTAATGTAATCTCTTTTTGAGACTGAAGTGAAACTGTTTTGGCCTGAGCTCTATTGCTAAGTAGATACTCATTTTAAAAAACGAAACAAAACCTGTTCCAGGAAGCGCGTGAATACAGTGAGGATGACGAGCAGGTGGACATTGAGACCGTGGAGGAGCTTTCAGAGAAGATTAACATTGCCCGTCTGAAGGCCACAGCTGCTAATATCCAACCTTCCCAACCGAAGTAAGCATCCTTGGAGAGCACTAAAGTTTTGTATTTGATGGGTGAGCTGGCATTGAACGAACCCATTGAACAACAGGTTTAATATGATGGCAAGGTAAAGCAAGGCTTGTGGCAGACCTTCTTGAGCGCTGGTGCTTCCCAGTGTCTGTGAGGATGGGGCTGTCAGAACTAAGAGTAGATTCAAGGTATCTTTGGCCTTTTTTTTTCTTTGCCCTCCCCTCTAATTAATTTGTTTATGGGGATGTGTATCTGTAATGTACATTTATTATGAGTGAATTGCCTCTTCCTGCAAGCTGAATTTGAGTGGGGTCATCTTTGCTTTAAATGTGATTTTACAAGCTTTGTTTATTTTGCTGGTGGACTTGTTATTTTTAGGCAGGAGCAGTCATTGGCTTAATCTCTCATCCCGTAAGTGAAAGCTTTGTCTTTGGGGCTCTTGCCCCAGCAAAGAAAGTAAGAAAGTATTTTCTTATGCACATATAGTCTGCCGTGGTTGGGTAGCTTGGCTTTTTTTTGTTGTTTTGGGGTTTTTTTGCCTGCTTGTTATTGTTGCTGCCATCACATTTGTAATGATAAAGTTCAAAGTTAAAACATGGCTTACTTGAGGTATGCAAGGATGGTCATGGCTGTTGCTCAGTTGCACCAAACAAAAGAATGGGAAATGTTACATCTTCAGTTCTTTCTGTTTGAAGACTTTTTATTTTTTAGAAACTGAAAAATCCATTGGGTGATGATATATATACATCCCACATCATTCCCGGTTTTTTATCCTTCACCTTAGATAGTGACTTTGCTATAAATCATGAAGATCTTTCAGTGAGAAACAGATGTTGTGTTTTGTAAATATAATTGTTTCAAATGTGCGTTGTTCTTTCTTTTCCTGAAGCTCCTGAGATAAGAGGAAGCTGTTATATATTAGGATAGTAAGAAATGTGAGGGGTTTGGTTGGTTGCTCTTGGTGGGGGCGGGATTGCTATGCCATTTGTATTGAACCTGTGTTGCTTGTTCTTTTTAAGAAAGAACCATTTTAAAAAGCAGTGCTTTCTGCAGCTGACAGTCACAGGCTGACTTTATTCTCTCTGGCATTTAGTGAAACTGTCTTTTTGCACTATGGGTTAATTTCGGAGCTTTCAGGATGATGGCATTGGAGATAGAGTCCACTTTCTTGAGGAAGCTCAACTATATCCTGCTTTTATGTCTTTACACAAGGAAGAGTTAATTTCAAGGGATGAAAAGTTGGGAAAAACTTTTTGCCTTTCTTCCAGATACCATGCTCGTAGTTCTTCGGATGAAAAATTATCAGAAAGTCCTTCGAAGGTATATGTTTGCTCTCCTCTTTCCTTTTGGTATCACACCTCCATTGTAAAGATAAACTTTCATCTCAAGTGCAACTCTTTAACGCAGTTTATCTATATTCTGTAAATTCATGATTAAATGCAAGAAAACAAATGTGTATGGGGGTGGAGCCAGGGACTCAGTCCAAATCTCATTAAAGAAAAAGGACTGCTGTTGGAAACAGTGGGTTTGAGGCACAGCTTTATGTATGGGAGGAGTATCTGCCTTTCATTTATTAGTGAATTTGCTTAGGTTTTGTATTCTTGGCATAAATAATTTTTACAGCACACTTAAAAGAGTGAACAAGTGAGAAATTACTTTCATGTGTTGAAGAGGACAGCATGTAGTTATGTAGGCTCAGCCCTGGGCAAAAGGATTTCTGATATCAGTAGTTCAAATAATACGTTTCTAGGCAGAACCCTTTCAAACTAAAACTCCCTGCAATCCTTCTGAAGCTTACGCTGTATTTTTGGGTGGCTTTGAAGCCAGTTGCACTAACTGTCCATGATGATTATCTGTGATGTAATTGTTGTCAGATCTAGAGCTACCTGTTGTGGTGGGGTGGGCCTGGTGTATGTCTTATACCTTAGAGCAGACTGGTATGTATGCTTTTGCCTGAGATGGAGATGGGTACCATGATGCTCTTCCTGCTTCACCTTCTCCATGTATTCTTCTCCCTGCCCTTGAATTTATGGCATGAGGCCCTTCCTTGAAAGAAACCTAATGCCCAGTAGGAGTAATGGTGAAATAACAAACCTTCAAAACTGTAGAGATTAGTAATTATGCTTATTGCCTGCCAACCTTTTTGGAATCTCAAGTAAATTCAAAATCAGAGCCTGTTTCTTGGTAGATGTCTGATAAGTTTCAGTGTCATCTTTCACATTCTTACTTACAATGTCTCTTAGACCTTTGAAACAAACCAGAAATCAAACTAGTTTAACTCCAGGGAAGAATTCAGGCCTCCTGTATTTCATGAGATTGCTTCATTCTTTAGTAGACTCTTTCTGACAAGAAAACAAGAAGAAAGATTTGGCTTAAAACATGTGTGATTTTGCTGTAATCCTATGATTTACCTAAGCCGCCTTGTATTGCAAACAGTAAAAGCTTGTGAATAGGAGGAACTGCTCATGACCTTTTCCTTTATGATTGATGTGATTATGTTGGTCATTTTTTGTTGGTCAGCATTTCATGCTTATTGCGTGTGCTTCTGACACTGAAATTTCATGGAGACCTAACAGCAGAATAGCATGACATGAAATCTTCAGGTGTCTGTATAAATCTTGTATATCAGGCATGCATCTGAACACTGCTTGCCATTACATTAGCTTTTCATTTAAACTGGTTAATACGGTTACTTCTCCAGCAGAAACATCAACTCTGGAACAGGAAGCTGAAGACAGTAGCAGAAGCCTTTGCTCATTACCGCCAGACGCACACAGCAAATGAACGCCGGCGACGTAACGAAATGAGAGACCTCTTTGAGAAGCTGAAGAGAGCTCTGGGCTTACACAGCCTGCCCAAGGTCTCCAAATGCTACATTCTTAAGCAAGTAAGTATGTTAAAGCATAAGTACGGAGTTTAATATGGACAGAGTAATTAAGCCAATATGAACTCCTTGAGTGAGTCCCAGTAATACTGTGAATAGAGAACTTCTGTCACTTTTCAGGGCTCTAGAATAAAACAATAGCTGAAAGGATCTATATCCCTGAAAGCTTAACCTGATGACACAGACAGATTTTTTCAGATTAGCCCTCTCCTTGTAGTCTTTGTGAATTTAACCATGGAAAGTCATGTCCTAATTGTGGTCCACTGTGTACATCAGGCAATTTTGAAATAGATCAAAGTCCTCCCTTTTTAATGCAGAAGATAGCATTTCATTTACATATTATATTGACATTAAAAAACTTAATTGTAAAGATGTAAATGGCAGGAAACAAAATATAGGCTGTAGATATATAATTATGGCTATCAGCTGCACCTTGAAAGTGTGAGGTAAGAGGTGTTTTTCTTTAGCTGTATTTTGGAGGAAGGATGAACAAAATGTTTATCCCTTTCAAGCTTGCATTTAGGAAAAGCTGGCATTCCATGGTACCGCACATGCTTTTTCTGAGTCCTAGTTTCTCGAGATGATGAAAATGTCTAAATCAATTTTGTAAAGGTTTCTGGGGAGGAAAATGATTCTATTGTTTTGAGTATCATTGGTTTATAAATCAGTTCCCTCACACTCTTTTAGGCCTATGAAGAAATCCAAGGATTGACTGATCAGGCAGATAAATTTATTGGACAGAAGAACTTACTGATGCGCAAGCAAGACGTTTTGATTCGGAAAGTGTCCAAGCTTTCAGGTGAGACTGGGTTTGGATATAGACTAGTTGGAATAATAAAAAAGTCTTTTAAGAGTAGGAGTGAATGGAGGGATCCTTAGTGGATCCAGGTGAGTCTTTAGTTCACTTAAAATTTAGACTCTTGACGCCAAAGCTCTGACTCAGGGATACACTCATCAGGCTGATAAGAACTGCTTTGGTTTTCCTTTATGCCTAAAGGAAGTGGCATGATCTCTGTACTGCCAGCCACAGGATTGGCTTCCTGTGCACTGATTATGCTTAAGTGTGCATGGGGAAGTCACTTCATTCTGCCATTGTCATCCTCCTCAAAGCTTCACAAGCATATGCAGCTGTCTTTGATCAGCGCCAAAACCTTTGACTCCTGTGCAAATAACTATCCTTTTACTCCTCTTCTGAGAACTAGTGTTAGTAGTGTTTAGAAGAAGACAGCTTTGTCTATAGAAGTGCAGTATATTCTGAGCTACTACTCATTCAAGACAAGACTGTGGTGTATTTATTGTGTCTTTGTGTCTCATTTGAAAGTTTAGGAAAGCTGTGACACATGTTCAACCAATGTCAAAATATATGTGAACAAGCAAAGCAATAAATTTTCTTCCAATCTTCTTACTGTCTGGGAATAAAAGCAGGAGACTACCCATAGAGTGGAAATGAAAGATACTTAAATCTTGTGTGTTTATGTGAATCAACTCATGTATATTTGAGGTACTCTTAATAAAAATATTTAGGTGAACCCTCATCCTAATCCAAAAATGTTTGATGGGCCTTTTGGGTAAGAAATAAAAGCAGGTAACTTCACAAAGTAGTTTTTGCATTCCTAGTGAAGTACCTCAAAACTATTGAGGGAAAAACAGTCCTCTCTCAAGAAGAGTTAGTTGACTATAGATGTAAGAGAGACCATGATGTTATGACATAAATACTAAGCAGGAAACAAGTCAATATTGTTTTTTGAACGTTGGTTGTATTAAATTGAGTGCATCTGCAGAAAACAGATTGTGCATAAAATCCTTGTGGTTGTTCGAGGTTCCGGTTTTTCATGCTAATGGTGAACTGTTTGTTTACCTCTAAATGTCATCTGAGTGGCAGGGTCCATTAGTCCAAGAGGTTTCGTACCAAGTAAACATAGTGTTTTGTCTGGTGATCATACAGTAATCAGTAGAAGAGAGGTGAGATTTTTTTTCACAGATGTGGATGCTGTAGGCTGGAGAGTATGGAACTCTGTCTGGGGACAGGTGAGCACTCAATAGAGAGTTTGTGGGTCAGGGTTAAACGGAGAACAACGATGGGAGGAGACATTATTGTGGGGATCTGTTACAGACCACCTGACCAAGAGGACTCAGTGGGTGAAGCACTCTATAGACACATAGGAACAGCCTCACGCTCACAGGCCGTTGTTCTCATGGGGGACTTCAACCACCCTGATATCAGTTGGAGGGATGGTACAGCCCGGCACAAGCAATCCAAGAAGATCCTTGATTGTGTGGAGGACAGCTTCCTTCTGCAAGTAATAGAGGAGCCGACGGGGGGGGTGCCGTGCTTGACCTCGTGCCCAGCAACAGGGAAGGGCTGGTTGGAAATGTGACGCTCCAGGGCACCCTTGGTTGCAGCGATCATGAGATGGTCGAATTTGAGATCCTCAGGACAGTGAGAAGAGCGTGCAGCAAGCTCACTG
>JANRGW010038498.1:0-10958 GCA_024733675.1 Psilopsiagon aymara | reverse complement strand
GAAGGAGGAAGTTCTTTAGTGTAAGGGTGGTGAGGCACTGGAATGGGTTTCCCAGGGAAGTTGTGAATGCTCCATCCATGGTGGTGCTCAGGGCCAGGTTGGACATAGCCTTGGGTGGCATGGTTTAGTGAGAGGTGTCCCTGCCCATGGCAGGGGGATTGGAACTAGATCTTACAGTCCTTTCCAACCCTAACTCTTCCATGATTCTGTCATTCAAATGGTGGTTGCTCAGCAAGAGCTTTTGCTTGTCCCGGCTGGTTTCTGCTCATCAAAGTTGCAGATAAGTTCTGAAATGTGTGGATGTTCCTGAAGGAATAGTAGTGTGAATAAATACGTAATTGCTTCCCTCTGTTACTAAGCATGCTGTTTACTTGGTGGAGGTGGTGTTTACTGTGTTCGGTAGCTGAATGATGTCAATAGATTTTTAGTTCTGCATTTAGCTCTTCAGTATTGGAAAGAGAGTTTGAAGTTAGGTTGACTCTTTGATAATTTTCCTGTAGGGAAGACTGAAGAGGTTGTCTTGAAGAAGCTAGAATACATCTATGCCAAACAAAAAGCAGTAGAAGCACAAAAAAAGAAACAAGTCGAGCCAGAGGAATCTGCTGTAACCTCAACTGCTAGCACACAGCAAGAAGAAACTTCAGCTCCTTCCAGAGAGCTTCCTGAAGTGGCTATGACAAATAGAAGAGGCAAGCCCTTGATACTTGCCAGGAAAGGAGTCCGTGCCACAGGTGGGCTAAAAGTGATGCATGTTTCACATAAAGGGGAGGCACACATTGAAGCAGCACCCATGGGAGGTCAGGATGCTAGGCTGCTTGTGCAGGCAACTTCATTCTTGAAGCACAGTTGAGCACAAGACCAGGAAGTGTCCATACAGTTAGTGTTTGGAATCTATTTATTTTCAGCAAGGATGAGACCAGCGCTACCAAGGTCCTCATGTGAATGTGACTTTGAGTTTTGGAATGATGGGAAGTGTTCAAGGCCAGGTTGGATGGGGCTTGGTGCAACCTGGTCTAGTGGAAGGTGTCCCTGCCCATGGCAAGGGTTTGGAACTGGATGATCTTTAAGGTCCTTTCCAACCCAAACTGTTCTGGGATAAATGTAGGAAGGAACAAAATGATGGCAGAAATGCAGACTTTCAGGGTAGTACAACTATAATACTCTGTAAGGATCTGGTAATGTTTCTGATTTTGGTAATAATAAATAGACCTTCTTTAAGTGGTCTCAAGCTATTACAACCAACCAATCATTCTGGTTTACCGGGCTTTATTTTTGCTCAGTCCTGGGGAAGTTTGGCATCAGAATTTGGATATCTGGGGTTTGTAAACCTTCTAGCTGGAGTTCCTTCCACAGCTGTACTAAACACCATATCACAGGAATCATTTGCCATTGAGGGTGCTGTACCAGAATGAATTAACCAATTTACATGTCTCTTTTGTAGAAGACACCTCATCCTCTCTCACACTAACTGCTGCAAGCCTGGTGATGACTCCACAGGGGCAAGTGCTTACACTGAAGAGCCCACTGGTACCAGGGCAGGTAGCAGCCGTTCCTTCCACTCTGTTGCAAGCTGAATTAAAGCCTCAAGCTGTCACTACTGCCATGACAGCACAGCCAGGTATGACCATGTGAGAACATGTTGATGAAAATCAGTATAATGCTGTTCTTAGGTGTGCGCAGCAGTTATAAAGTAACAGGTTATTTAATTTTTGCTTTCATTTGGGGGGTTTTATTCACAACTTAAATGAGGTAGAACCTGATTCTAATAAGAGAGATTGGGTATAATTATGTCAAGCTATCAGTTATCAACAGGTAAGTAAAATCTGTTAGATTTTCACTATTTCCAAACTAGGGATACCTAGGGAAGATGATTAGTCGCCTAACCAATCTATATTTCTACTTTTTACCACTTTCAGAGGATGTTACAGTGTAAACTCTTTGTCTAGAAGTGCCAGGCTCTTATTTTCCAGGCTTAACTGAGTACCTGAAAGGCTCTTGTTTCCACCTCACCCTCGTTCCCCTTTCTTGGATAAGGTATTGCTTCTGTGATGATTCAGCTACCAGGATCAACTGTTCCTGTCCAAGTAAAAGGAATCCTAACTAACTCTACCATTCCTATTACACTGTCAACTGTTGCTGGAAACCCAGTGCCCACAGCAGTAGTATCAGCTACAGAGCCCCATTCAGGTAGGCTCCTTTCCATGCATCTTTTTGCTCACTTGCAGGGAACATTAGCCATGCAGAGATGAAGGTAAATTGTTTTCTCACTAGGAAGTAATGGTAGGTATCATTACCTGAGTATTCAAAGAAAATCACTATTGAATGTTTTGAACATCTTAGGGGGGCCTCGAGGGGATTATAGATGAGAGCTTTTTGACTTTCCTCTACCTCCCTGAACTTCCTTGCCCTCAGGGAGATCAAAGTAAGTAGGGACTGGAATGTGACTATGATGTAAGGAAGCTGCAGTGCCAAGTGGTGGTGGAGCTGTTTGCCTGTTACATCCATCCTCCTGTTCTGGCGCAGCTCATTCCCATGTCCAGCCAGTTCTGCTGCCCCTTGGAGAGGGCACTGTCAGGACTGAGTGCTGTACATTGAGTAAGCTGCAGAGCTTGCTCTTGTTCTGCCAGTTGAAAGTAGACCTATTAGTGTTTTAAGGCTTTGCTTGACCAAAACTCTGTAAGCAGTTTAAATTGTGACTAGCAGCTTGCTTTAGGAAGATCTGAAAGTGAGCAATTAATACTTAGGAGTTATCTTGCAGCTAGTGTGGCTCCTGATGGATGTTGCTTTGTTCGGCTTTGCAGAAAGTGAAGATTCATTCATGATGCCAAAGATTGTTAATGTAACATCACTGGCTGCTGAGGTAAGCATGGGTCCAAACCTGAACAGCAACAAAAACTTTAATACAACAGCAGCTGTGGGTGCTCAGGCTTCCGAGAAATCGGTTGTAGCATCTGTGGAAAGTAGGAAGAGTGACAGCATCCTTTCAGAAGAAAAAGCTAAACCGTGTGCTGGTGACAGTGGCGGCGATGGAAGAAATACCACAGGTCCCACAAAAGTTTTCTTGGAAAATAAAGATGGCTTTCCCCAGCTCCGAAATGTGTCATGTACAAAGGAACCTCCCGAGTCCTTCAGCAAAAAGCTCTGCGTTGGTGAGTTTGTAGGGAGCCAAGCCAGGAGGAAAGACGGTGATCCTGGAGGGGAAAGGTTAAAACCTAAAGAATTGCCATTCTGCAAGCTGCAGATCAAAGATTCCAGGATAGAAATGGAATTGAGGAAAGTAGCATCTGCAATGGAGGAGGCAGAACTGGATGCAAGTGAGTTACTGAGCAGCATCGAGGACAGCGATGACACGGATGAAACCCTCACGTCGCTGCTCAATGAGATTGCCTTTCTCAACCAGCAGCTGAACGACGATGCTTCGGCAATGTCAGAGCTGCCCAGCACTCTGAACTCAGACTTCTCTCATGAAGATGCAGAAGCCCGTCGGGGAACATCTGGTGATCTCACCACTGCAGGTGGGTCTTCCTTCCAGTTTGGCCATTTGGGAGGCAGTTTTAAGGACCTTGCTGAAGTTCCAGAGGGTGGTGGCTCTATGAGCCCTCTCCTGCTGCACCTGGAAGACGATGACCTCACTGATGGGGACAAGAACTCTGGGGAGCCTTCATCTGAAGCAGATGTTTTAAAGATAGTAATAGGTGCTGAAATGAAGGATCCACTTCCCAATCTGGCTGTAACCAGTGGTGGGAATGACAAAACTGTAACAGCCTTGGTGGAGACCACTAATGTGACTCCACCAGTTTTGCAGATGAAAACTAATCCAGAAGCTAGTAATGCTGACGCTTTGTGGAGGCCCATGCCCAAGCTGGCACCGCTTGGTTTAAAAGTGGCAAGTCTGCCAGTGGACTCAGAAGGGCAGAATAATAAAGTGATGCCCTTGTTGGCACCTGTGGTTGCAAAACTGGTACCCAGTGGGGTAAAATCTTCATTACCTGAAGCTGTTCAAGAAGGACAGGATAACAAAGTGATGCCCATGTTAGCTCCTGTGGTTATGAAACTGAATACTACTGGGACCTTGCCTTCAAATTCAGCAGGCAAATAAATGCGTATTTTTTTTATCAGAGACTGGAATGGAGATGTGGAGCAGCGTGATCCAGGGTCGGAGCTCAGCAGCGTACTGCGTTCACAACACTTAATTTTCTGCCTGGCATCAGCACTCTGCTCAACTGAGGGCAGGCCCCAAACTGAGAACTAAGTGCTATGAAACTTAAAGCATGTTGGCATATTTTTACCTCACTGCTGTATTCTGCGTGTTCTCCTTCCCCTTCACACAAAGCAAAGATGGTTTATAACCATTGCTGGGCACATGGTATCCTTCCAGAATCGAGTCCTTCAGAAAATAGTTTGTCAAAAGGACTGAGTTAAAGTTTTCTCCCCCTGCAAGTAGGGAGGTAGCTGTCCTGTGGGGGATAAAATCTGGATTACTGTTTTGTACCAGGCAAATGATCTATGCAGAAATGGGATTGTTCACATTTGCTGGTGTTCGTGTTTGCAGAATATGATGAATGTGCAGAAATGAGATTGTGGTTACTCTCAAACATGTTACCTGGAGCAATAGGAGGGAAGTCTGAGAGGTTGAAGTGTATCAGTTTTGTTCCATGGTGCTAGCTAGTTCTCTGGCAGAGATTTTTTTAGAAGCTTATGCACAGAAGATTTTCATAAACAATTCTCACTACATGGGGAAGGAAAGGATATTTCCCAGTGTAATTAAAAGTAGGACTCTAATAAAACTACTAAAAACCCCCACACCCTCACTTTGGCCTCCTGCCCCTGAACAGATACTCCCTCCCTGGATGCTTAAGGCATCTGGAAGGAAAAATTACAGACAGTACAAAGAAACTTGGGCACCCTAATTGCTGCATCCTTAAAGGCACTGCTGAAGTAGCATGAGTGCTTTCCCAATTCGTGTTTTCTTTCCTCCATTCTTCAAAAGATGGCTAGGAGTGATAATAGGAAGTGTTGCTCTGTGAAAATACAGGACGCTTTCTGGGCTGTAGTAGCCCAGCATAAATGAGCGAGGTGTATATGTGAATGTATATATGAAAATGTGTATATCTTTCCAAACCTTCCATTTCTTTATGAATTCAGGAAAGGTACTCAGAGGTTTCTCACTGCATTTGCACAAGCTGTGTATAGCAAAAAATAAAAGTCAACAAAAATACTCATTACCAGGGAAATAGGGCAGTATTGAATTGCAAGATGTATTTTTTATTCCTCTCTGCCACTGCTTACTCAATAACCTATAGATGCTCTTCACCGTTCAGCTGCTGGATGGGAAGGGCCTACAGACTGTAAAGATATTTATATTTTTGTACACAGTTTTTGTTTTCCGTAGTTTTCTTGACAAAAGAACTTTTCAGCTTAGGAAAGGTGATTTGTTAATGAGTGTATACACAGCCTTTTCCTATCCAGCTTGTAAATAGGAGTTCAGGTGCACTTGAGGGGCTTCTTCACTGCTCCAGAAAGGTGAAAAACATTGCCATGAAAGTGATACAGACCTTGGTGTGTATTTTGCTTTATGTACAGAATCATTATCCCCTGTTTTGCTGTTCCAGCTGATATTTTTCCCCCACCATTCCCCATCTTTGGTGATGCAGTAATGCAGGAATTTCATCTTTCCACGTACTGAGAGCAGTGTTCTTCCACAGTTAGGGAGCAGCGTTTGTATGCAGGGCATCCATACGCTCTGTTCAGTAAGCTGCACCTTCTGGATGTGTCTACCTTAGATCCACTAGGTATACAGCTTCTTTGGGTGCTTCCTTATCTTTCTTATGGTCTTATATTATGCTGCAGAGGAGAGAAGCCCTTCAAGCTTGGTATGTGTAAAGTTACTCCAGACCCTGCATAAAGAAGATTCTTCACCTGGTTATTCTAAATGGTGTGTTTTAAAGCATTATATGTAACTCTGTATTGCCTTTTATGTATTTACTATTTTAATATTTGATACAAGTCCTCTTTTAGTGATTTGGCAAAGAGCGTACAAGCGTGAGAGTCAAGCCAGCGTCGTACAGGTGTCACTGAATGCCTTAGGAAAGTGAATTGATGATGTAAGTATTTAGCCATACATTGCTTATTATTAAAGAATTCTGACCTTATTTTAAACCAGTGGGAAGCTGGAGTAACTCAATTAGTTTAGTAGCACCACATCAGGCTTCAATTCATTTGCCTGGGAAGCTGGTTCTGAGCATTTCCAATAGGCTGGAGTTGCTTATTTTTTACCTGTGGCAGTTTGCTTTGCCAATAGATTTCATTCCTCCTGTGTTTGAAACAGCAGCCAGAACTGTGCTGTGATTCCTTCCCAGTTCCTTGAGACTGACCTTTCTGCATTTTCTAAAGTGAGTGCTGTCCTTTGGAGGATGTTTTGTTCATCGTCAAGGTAGTGGAGAATCCCTGCCTGCATCTACTGTTTGGCACCAGGCAGTAGGGATGCACTGTGTAACGATGACAGCAAAAACTTTCAGTCCCTGAACACAATGACTAAATTAACTAAGAACAGACCCCACATTTGGCTGCAAAAGGTGGTAGTTGGTGCAGTTCCAAGAAGGATCTGTGATGGGTTCTGCCAGTCCACAGCGCATATTTGAAGTGCTCATAGCTTTTGCTCTCCTTTTTCCACTGTCTCATATCTGCAGCTTAGTATTGTGCTTTGAATTTAAATGCTGACTCTCTTCTTCTCTTTGCTCTTCCCTCAAGCTCACATTGGTTTGGAACAAACCTTTTAAAACTTATTTATGCTGTCTTGTGAGGCAATAATACAGGAGTATGACAAGTAGTGAAAAGATCTTAGCGTCAGGAGAACAAAGGAAACCCCTGCAAGGCACACGTTCTCACTAGACCAAGAGACCTGGAGATTTTCTTTGGTTTTTTACACACGTGTAAATAGACTGGAATGTTTTTAAGATATAATTAAATGTCAGATTTAGCTTTTTTTCCCTTTTATATATTAAAATATATCTTTCCCTCTTTTTCTGCTTTTGAAAAATGGATATTTTTGTAGAAATCTAACGGTAAAGGACTCTTTAACTGTATGTGAGGGACAAAGTGTACAACTAAAATAAACCAATCGAGGTCAACTAGAAACTGGCTTGGGAAGTTTATTCGAGGGAGGGAGAGGGAGTAACAATGACATGGGCATTGGACCTTGAGCAGATGACACACACATGCGCGTGCTCTGAGGAGTTTGGGCAGTGCAGACCTGTGGGGTTTGGTTCGAGTTACGGGACAACTCAGAGATTTCTTCCTTTTAGCCTTGAGCAGCACACAGGAAATGCCACTGTTGGTGAGAAGGGATTTTGCCTTGTTAAATACACAAGTACTGGAGGGGCTTTATTTTTGCCAAAGTGCATCCTAAGCAGGAAGCCAGTGGTATATAAATAACCCCAACAGCTGAAGATTAAGCCTGTGTAAAATCACTTTCCAGTTGCCCAACCGCAACATGTTAGGTTAATCCCATGTACCTGTATCCTCTAGTGAAGTGGTACCACGCAGCTTTTGTCTTTGTGGGAACAAGCCTGAAGAACTGCCTCCAAGTGAAGGGTCAGAGGAGATGCTTTTTTAGTAGAAATGGACAAAATGCCTGTAACCAGTCACCATTTATTGCTTCACACACTGAATGGTTTGGGTTTGGGCTGTGTTTGTTTTAAAGAGGAAGATCAGATCTCACAGGACAGAATAGATAAGGATTGGTCATACAGTTGGGGAATGTACTTTTGGTAACCCCTGATGAAACCCTTCAGCAAGGCCTCATCCCATGACCCCTTATCTGAAGGGGTAAAGATACTTCTTGGAATAGAAAGGAACATTAACTGTAAGGTGTATCCAGTCAGGCTTACTGAATGGAGAAGCAAGGTCAAGCTTGCAATGGAAAGAATTTACCAAGAGTCCCCTGATGATCTGTGCTGGGACCGCTGTCTTCAGCACATTCACAGTGCTCTTAGAAATGCAGGTGATGGTACAAGTAGACTGAGCCGACCCTGAAAAGTTACAAGGAGCTTTTGCAGTAACTGATTTAAGGCCACATTTGGGTCCATAAGCACAACCAAAATCCAAGCAGGGGACTGGTTTATCCATAACTAGCAACAAATGGGATTTGAATTAATGACTGCCAGTTGGAATCGCAGTAGCGAGGAATTGCGGCACTAGCTGTGCTCACATGAGCTCAGTGCAGCATCTATTTGCCCTATTTGCACATCACCCCAGCAGCCTGACGTGTCCGACCTGTGCCGGTTGTACGAGATGCCCCTGCCATCCCCATTCCCTCACAGCCGCCCTCTGACAGCCCCTTGCTGGCAGCAGGGTTCCTGTGGGATAAAGCATAGAGAACTTCTGCTTGCTTTGGCAGTGTTCCCTTACCTGGTTCATCCTACTCTGCTGAGGGTCCCTGTTTCTGTAGGACTGCAGGTACAGGACTGTTGTTCTTCGGGATTACGGCTGTTGGCCCTGGCTGTCCCATGACAAGCAAAAGGAAACAAAGGCGAGGAACCTGGAGGTGAGTTTATAACCGGTTATCATCGTTGCCTTTGCTCCTCAGCATGAGCGTGGCAGCGGCTGGACCAGGATCCCTGTGTGAGCCGTGGGGTGAAGTGCAGCCATGCCAACCTGCCCAGACAGACACAGTGCTGCAGGAGCGGGGCATGCTCTGCTGTGCCATCCCGCTGGGACCAGCTCCAGCGAGGAGGAGACCGACTGCCCTGTGTGTTCTGGCTTCCTTCCTCCTCTCTGGAGGCCCCAGCGCCCGTCGCTCCGCCATCCATCAGGCTGTGGTGCCCAGGCCTCGCAGCGCCCTGGCCCTCAGCTGCACCCAGGCAATTAAACAGCAGCGAAAACCAAACACCAACATGAGCCCTGCGCTGGTTTTAGTGGCTTTCGGCTGTCATTACTCCTTACACAACAGCTGGATGGAGCAGCGTGCCCGGCTCCGCTCTCCCTGCCCTGCTCCTCTATGGCCAAGCCAGCAGCGTGCTCTGAGAGCCCGAGGGGTGTGGGGCTGTGAGGCCTGCAGGCTGCTGTGGGGCTGCACAGCTGCTGTTAGCAATGGGCTCCATTGCAAGAATGTAAAACGCTTCACACCACTGAGGTCCAAAAGGACCTGGGGAATGGACTTCTGATCGCTGGGCTTCAGGTTTGAGTCATCTGAGGGTTGTTATTAGGGAAAAAGGTGTAAAACAGACCCAGTGTTATCAGCAGTCAGCTTAAAGGGGACGGAGTTTGTTTTAAACTGTGCTGGATCCAGTCTACATAAAGTGCTAAATGAGAGAACAAAAGTAAGACAAAAGCTCACTGGTTTCCAGAGCAGCATAATGTGTTTTAATGGGGGCTGGGTAACTGATGGCCCCTGCCCTTCCTATGGACTTTCTGCAGCCTGAAAACATAGAATCATGGAATGGTTTGGGTTGGAAGGGACCTCAAAGCTCATCCAGTTCCAACCCACTGCCACGGGCAGGGACACCTTCCACTAGAGCAGGGTGCTCCAAGCCCCATCCAACCTGGCCTTGAACACTGCCAGGGATGGGGCTGCCACAACACGGTGTGATCAAGACTTGTTTGATTTGTGGCTGCTCGCCAGTTGGCATTAACAAGCGCACTAGCAGGAGGGTAACAGCTTTGGGGGTGGATTTGGTGTCCGAAGCACTGAGGGCCATTGCAGCAGCACGTGGTGCCACAGCCCTGGTTCAGGGCTGCACGGGGACTCCTGCAGCAGCAAGAGCAGAAGCTGGGTCTGTGCCGGAGGGATGGGTATTTTGGCAGGAGCCACAGGGGCTCTCGCACCGTCTGTCCCTGCTGTGGGGAGACCTCTGCAGGCACTGCTCTTCCTCCCTTCCTCCACCAGCCCTTCTGCCTGCTTGGGGCTGGCGCTCCGACTGCACAAGGAAAAGAGGTTTGGACCCTGCTGCTTCCACACCGCACCCTGACCTGCCGGGATGCACACAGAGCAGCGCCTCAGAGCCCGGGGCTGTGGATACGCTCCTCTTCTGGCTCCAAGTCAACCAAGCAAATGCCGAGTTTCCTCTTCTGCGAGAGGACAGGAGCAGCCTCTCGGTGTGCCAGTGCTGCAGCACAGCACTGCTGGTCCTGGGGACCCCGGCGCCGGTTATCCCTTACACTGCAAACAGCACCGCAGCAGCAGCCTCCTTCGTATTCTGCATCCAGCCGTGCCCTGGATCCCTTCAGGCGCTGCCTCTCATGGCTTATCCTGCAAACAGCATTCGCCCATCCCTCGCCCCTCTGGTCGTGTCTGTGCAGAGCATGGGTGGCAGCAGTACCACTGCAGGCCTTCTGCTTCCCTCCGCATGACTGAGGGCTTGCCACCTGAGCTCTTGTTTCTATACATCTCCCACCCTGAGGTGTGCTAAAACAGTGATGAAATTTCTGAAGGAATTCCTTGCAGAATTGCTTTTCTCCTGAAGGAAAAAGCCCATTGGTGTCCGGGTGTCTGGTTTCTGTTGGGATGGTGCCTGGAGCTGCTTGGGTGAACAGCAGCTGAAGACGCCTCTTCCTCTTGTTCCTTGGCATGGGTGCGGCTGTGCTGTCCTCAGCCATGAGCCCTTGGCCCTTCTGCATGGGGACTGCATCTCCATGAGGCAGCTTTGTCCATCCCTGCCTGACCTGAGGCTCTGGCAGGGCTGGGCTTTGAAAGTCTGTTAGCTGATGCTATACCTTATTTCTGAGGTGTGCTGGACCTAGAGTTCACTACAGAGCAATGTTATGGAGCTGTAATAACACATGATTTGGTAAACCATGAGTGTCCCTTCAGGGCCTGGATGGAGCCATGTTATAGAATCATAGAATAGAACAGTTAGGGTTGGAAAGGACCTTCAGCTCATCCAGTTCCAACCCCCTGCCATGGGCAGGGACACCTCACACTAAACCATATCACCCAAGGCTCTGTCCAGCCTGGCCTT